>SNQJ01S0045868.1:33274-45490 GCA_010110895.2 Picea sitchensis
TGAGCACTTGATTGATGTATTCATAGGAACTTTAAGGGATAACATTCAACATGAGGTTCGCCTTTGGGAACCCAAATCATTGGAGAATGCATTTAGGGTGGCAAGAAATGTTGAAAGTAAAAATATGGCTATGGCTACTAGAAGGACCACTCCTAACATCTATCGAGAGAATAATGCTCCTTCTTCTAAAACACCTCAACCTACAAGGTTGACACCTCAACAATTGGATGAAAGAAATGCAAAAGGTTTATGATTTAATTGTGACAACAAGTACAGTAAGGGACATAGGTGTGGCGAGAAGAAATTATTATACATAGATTGTGAAGAGGAAGAAGAACAAGAATACGAACAAGAACCATCTCAAGATGAAAATTTAGATACGATTTATTCTGAAGAGTTGACTCCCACGATATCGTCTAATGCATTGGATGTAATTAGCACTCCTCAAACCCTCAAGATCTAAGGATATATCAAAAAGAAAAAGTTAATATCCCTAATTGATTCTGGTAGTACTCATAATTTCATTCACTATAAATTATCCAAATCTCTCAATTGCTTTGTATATCCAACACTAGAGTTTCAAGTAATGATTGCAGATGGAGGAACTATCAACTGCTCAGGAAATGCAATAAGATCAATCTTACTATGGGGGAATATGTAATGAATAGTCCAATGATTTCTATACCCATGGGTGGTGTTGATGTCGTACTAGGAATCTAATGGTTACAATCATTAGGAACAATGGCTTTTAATTTTCAAGAACTTTTCATGAAATTTTCATTGGAAGGAAAATAAATTGAGTTAAAAGGTATCACATGGAAACCCAGTAAGGTGATAAGCTCTAATGGAATGACAAAATTATTGAAAAAGGGGCATCAAGGTGTAATTGCGCAACTTTTCTCACTAGATGTTCAAACATCTAAGCCATCTATTCCCCTAGATCTCCAAGGGATCATTGATAAGAATTCCAAAGTATTTGAAGATATTCCCAAAGGTATTCCACCCACTCGAAAGCATGGTCATGATATTCACCTAATTCCTGGGAGTGTTCCTCCTAACATTAGGCTGTACAGATACTGTTATGCCAAGAAGAGTGAAATTGAGCGCATGGTTGAAGAAATGCTAGAGGCTTCCATTATTATACCTAGCCAAAGCTCTTACTATGCACCGATGGTATTGGTATTCAAGAAAGATGGTTCATGGCGTATGTGTCTAAATTATAGAGAACTCAACAAGATCACTATTAAAGATAAGTTTCCCATTCCCTTCATTGATGAATTATTATATGAACTACATGGAGCAATCTATTTCACAAAGTTGGATCTTCGTTCAGGGTATCATCATATTAGAAATGAAGGAAGAAGATATCCCAAAAACATCATTCCGAACTCATGAAGGCCATTATGATTTTTTGGTCATGTCTTTTGGCCTTACAAATGCACCTTCCACATTCCAAGGGTTGATGAATTCCATTTTCAAGCCCTTCCTTCGAAATTTTTTTTTAGTATTTTTTGATGATATACTAATCTATAGAAAGTCTTGGGAGGATCATGTGCGACATGTTGGCAAGGTGATACAACTACTAAAGGAGAAAAAACTATATGCCAAACCATCCAAATGTTTCTTTGGGGTGAAGGAGCTAGAGTATTTGGGTCATATTGTATCTCATGAAGGTGTCAAGGTAGACCCTAACAAGATTAAGGCCATGATGGATTGGCCGATTCCCAAAACATTGAAGAATCTTAGAGGATTTTTGGGTTTGACAGGTTACTACCGCAAGTTTGTTCGGAACTATGGGAGAATAGAAACACCTTTAATGAAACTAACGAGAATAGAAACACCTTGAGACAGAGAGACCCTGATAAATAAATGGGATGCCTGATAGACTGAGAATAGTGAAGGAGTGCATTCCTTGGTTTGGGCAGTCATGATGTCCACAGGGATGATTTTAGGGGATAAATTTCTCTCATGGGCTAATTTTCCATGGTTTTTCCAAAAAAGAGATTCACTATTTAAAAAATGATTCGCCCAAATTCTATAGGATAAAATCATTTTACCTTAAAAATCGCCAAAATTTTATAAAAACGATATAAAATCCTTAGAAATTTATATATTTTTACAAAAATATTGCCAAACATTTATACTTGGCATATGAAGGATTAGTAATATTCGCCAAGGTTTCAACATTTTAAAATAAATTTCCATCCTTAAAATCATCCTTGCATGAGGAAGAGAGATGGAGGAATTTGGAATAGTTGTAGGAGAGTACCAATGGTTTGTGACATATTGAGTTGTGAGGGGATTGTGAGAGGCACCCTTATTTTTTGGATTCCTATCCCTAGCTCAAGGGTGACTTGTTGTTGAGATATGGAATAACAAGTCTATAGTTGGGTGGAATGTCCTTCCCAAGCAGTTGGTTGCACAAAATTTCATTTAAAGATAAGTTTTTATCTATTATCTGAGTTTTCTTATGACCCTCATGGATGTGAATTTTACTCTGTGAATGAGAATAGTTTTATGTGTTGTTATAGATGATTTATTGATTGAATACATGGTCCTTTATAATGTTGTAGATGCATTAAATTATGGGCATCATAATCTAGTTAAATATGTGCATAATTTGTAGTTGGTAAGCTATAGGAAATGAATTAAATATATATATATTTTTATGTGTTTTATGTGTGGTAATGTTCCTTAGTTAATCTGAGGGATGTTACCCCCTATATTAACTGAGGAACATTAATACACAGAAAACATACAAAAATGAAATTTTCTTTGTAATTCATTTCCTGTAGCTTACCAACTACAAATTATGTATAGATTTAACTAATTATGATGCCCAAAGTTTAATGCATCTACAACATTCTAAATGAACATGTATGGAGTTAATAAATCATATATAACAACAAATAAAACCATTATCATTCACATAGTAAAATGCACAGTCATGAGACTCATAAGAAAACTCAGATAATAGGTAAACACTTATCTTTAAATGAAAGTCTATGCAACCATCTTTTTGGGAAGGACGTTCCACCCAACCATAAACTTGTTGTTCCAAATCTCAACAGCTAGTTACCCCAAATATGGGGCTAGGAATCCAAAAATTAAGGGTGCCTCTCACAATCCCCTCACAACTCAATATCTCACAAACCACTCGTATTCTCCTACAACTATCCCAAATTCCTCCATTTCTCTTCCTCATGACTGCCCAAACCAAGGAATGCACCCCTTCACTATTCTCAGTCTATCGGGAATCCCATTTGTTTATCAGGGTCTCTCTGGCTCAAGTAACCATGAATATATATGTCGGGAAATCCAAGGAACTCACTGCCAAGAAAAATTACTAGGAAAAGAAAACACTTGCCGTTACAGTGCAACTCACACATGAGCTCACTTTTCAGGCCTAACAACGAGGTTCTTCATTTTCCATCTTCATAATGCTCCAAAACACTCCATCATGCTACAAAATTCTCCCAGCCTTGTTTTCCTAGCTTTGATGCTCTTTTTCATTTCTCTCTGCTTGTTGTTCATGCCCAAAAATTGAATGTGAAAAATTGCCTATACTCCCTATACAAATTTCCTCTATTTTCCAAAAATAGTTGATTTATGTCGTTGCGCAATGTTGGTTGCATTGTAGTCCCATGCTTCCAATAACTATGGAAGTGACTTCTACACCCAACCCCTAACATGTATTCAATGTTTGGGCTCTCATACACTAAAAAACAAATACATGGTTTCTTCAAATGACAATAAAATTCATATATATGTTTGGATTAATACCCATAAAACATTTCCCCCTTAGTATCCTCTTAGAAACTTCTAGGCATTCCCCTTTATTATGGATTAATCAACCCCCATCTCTATCCATATTCTGAGTAGCTGGTATCACATAATGTAACAAAATCTAGAAATGTGTTAGGGAACTCTGACAACAAAATTCTTCCTATAAATGTAACATGTTTCAACAATAATATTCAGTGAGTGTGTGCAAGAGAATTCACCTCATAGAGATGATATTAGATCTCTATTTTATAATTTTGTGGTGAATTTTATTTGTTTGGTATGGTATTTATAGAACAAAATGTGTTTAGGGGTGTTGAGTATGAACAACCGAGGCTGCAAATAAGATTTTATTGGTGAAGGCACTGGTGTATCTCCTTTTCTAATATGAACAACCAATGTTACAAATAATATGTTTTCAAAGAAATTATAGTGAAAACATATACCCCAAGGGCCTGAGAATGTATTAACATATTAGCTTCCCGATCAACCCAAAATCATCCCAACCACCACTTCCCAGGATTTTAGACACATAGAGAAAATGTGTTATCGTTTCTTAAGTAGTTATGGTGTAGAGCAAAGTGAATCATCCAAGTTTCTTGAATATCATATTTTAAAGGTCAAGACTACAAACTTGAATATGCTAGAATGAACCAAAATAAGCTTCTCTCTAAACAAATTCATAGACCTCAAGCTTCAATTTCTCTTTTTGAGTTTTGATTATGTGCTTACGATGGGATCAAAATATTAAGGTGTATTAAAGAAATACCTCCATATAAAAACTTATGAATGAGGTTTTGAATTGAGAGAAGGTCATCTCTATAAAATTTGTCATGAGAAAAAATCATATAGTACTATTATGCAAAACAATCTATAAATAAAAATCCAAAAATACTATAACATTTACAAAGTTAGCGTTGATATTTTGTTGACAAATCCCTACATTCTTGACAAAGTGTTGTATCGAAAGACTAGAGTCTGTATTTTTATACCATGATAAACTATATAAAATCTTGAACAGAAGCATGGAAATGGAGTTCATGAAAAAAGAGGACCCGAAGGCCATTATGAAGATCAAAACATCATCTTATGTCATTTAACAACTCGGAAATGAGAAGTATCGATGCTGCCAAATGTGCACTACAATGGGTGGTAGAAGAAAACCTAATCAAGTGCAGTGCTACATATGCCATATTACGGTACTATTGTATATGACTACATGAATCAATATGCATATGACCAAAACTGAAGTGGACTGGCCCTAAAGGAGAAAGCCCAATTATAGTGGAAGACACATGAAGAAAGAATATCGACCTTGAAACCATATCATTTGTGATATGAAACAACACCATGCAAAAACGTTTAATAAATATGATCTACTTTATTTTTTAAAGCACAATATCTCATATAACATGTTTTATAGTGTAATAGTTTGTTTGTCAAGCCATATGGAAATTTTGTCAGTTAGCAAGCCATGTGTGGACAATAAACGAATAAATTCAATGACATGTAATACAATTGTTTAAGTAGTGATTTTGCATGTCATTTCTAGGGCACATAACCTCTGGTGGGTTTTTCCCAAGTGGCTCAAGGTTTGAGACATATAGTATGCTTTTGTAGTCCATACAATGACCTATTTTTTCTAGTGCTCCTTTTTATTGTTCTAGTGTCCATTTAGATCTGGTTCCTCCAATTGTGGTTTGAGGACATATTACATCTATAACATCATGGATGAAGGGAGCTGAGACCTCATATGACTGAGCTGAGCTATAATATCTTGGGGGTAACAAAAATGTTACATGTGATTTTGCTTGGTTGTTCATTTCTTAGCGATAATGGGTATGAGTGATATGAAATTATTGGGTCACACAACTTGATCGATGGATCTCTTTCTTGAATATTGGTGGCGATATATTGGTGGGTTACCTTCGATAGCTAGCGATAAAAGTATAGGTCGTGAGATCACAATAATTGATGAAGTTGAGGAGAGGCGGGAAGGAGAGTGTCATCGATATTGAAATCACTACAACACTTACTTCATAGAGAATTAACAGGATGGGCATGCATTCACAAAGTGATTCTTAACTACCCATGATAGGGTGCAGGCAGTGTACTGGTCTAGAATGTTAAATTTCCTCTCTCCAGTTTGCTAGTATTGTATTTTCTTATGGATTTTCCATCACAGGTTCAAGGATTTTCTTATAGGAAATGGTACAAGCGTATTTTGGTTGGTTCTTTTATCTGGCTTGTGGATTGGCATGGGATCAAGGTGATTTTTCAAGTCTTCTTTGGTTTGTGGTATCAGGAAGGGTCTAAGGAAGAGGTTGGATTTTCTTGTTGGTAATGGCACATGCTTGGATGCAGGAGGGGATGCAGGGTTGCGATATTTAGGCTCTCCTAGCCTTGTCAGGGCCCATAGTCCAATATATATGGGCCACAATATTTATTGTTGGTCCAGTTAAACCTGCCAAGCAGACTTGCAGGGTTCAAGGCTGTAAAATACAGGATCTAACCCTTATGAACTATAATGTATTATGTAAATATGACTTAGGTTGGTGAGCTGGTAAAGTTGAAAAGCGGCCATAGTGCCTAGGAAATGTAATATTTCACATACTTTAATAAAATACACCGTTGGTTACAAGATCGACAAGGACAAAAGAGATAGGGGGCTATGATTCCATGAGAGAGGGGGCTTGAGGGGCCAAGTCTTATTTTTATTATTATTTTATTTTACCCATAATTTATTTTATGGAGAAAAGGGGTTACATGATATTCTTGGAAGGGCGGCCATGTGGTTCTTGACTTCATGTGATTTAAACATCCCTTGGGGGTTGTTTCATTTCTTCTTCGTCTTCTTCCCCTGGTTTGTTTTTTTCCCTTGTTCTTCTTTCCTCTTCACTCACTGTTTCTAGTTCATATGCTCTTGGGTTGAGCATGGAAACGAATGGAAGGAATAGAAGAGCCATTGATGACTGGTTATAATAATCATTGATCATTCCAGGAGGGAATGGATGCCTATGTGCATGAGCTTGATGGTAGTTCAGATAGAAATGTCCACAATTTCAGGTCCTGAGAGTCCCAACATGGAGATTCTTAACCAAAATCACTAGAGCCTTGGAAGGATATGGACAGCCTGAGGGATTGTGTGGAAGAGAAGGGAGTCCATTCTCTTGGGGTTGTGTAGGCTGGGTAAAAGAGAGATGGTGTACTTGGATTATTGTGAGTGCTTAAAGTCCTGTGATAGCTTGAGTGCTGAGAGGCCTGTTAGTCATGAAACTGAGGATAGTTCAGATTGAACTATCCACAACTAAGAGTTCTTGGAGTTTCCAGTAGGGATATTTCTTGACCAGTAGCACTGTAACCCTGGAGAGAAATGAAACAACCTCAGGGACTGCATGGCCGAGAAAGGTATTCATTTCTTAGGGTTGTGTAGGCTGAGGCTGAAAGAGAGCTGGAAATTAGGATTTGTTGTGAGGTTGGGAAACCTAAGAGCTACTTAGCCAACTGTTGTGTGTTTGGACTTGGCCTAGGACCCATCCTTGTGGATTCATAGCCCTGGCTCAGGGGTGACCTGTTTTTGAGAGTAAATGAACAACAACATCTATGGTTGGGAGGAACATCCTTAGTCTTCATCTAGTTGGTGAACGTTTACTTGCAAAGATAAGTTCCCTCTATGTTTTCTGTGTAATATTTATTTCCGCTGTGTATTTAATTATCTCTGAGATATGTATTTTTAATGTGTTTGTCTGCTGGCTATTTTTTGTGCATGGCAAATTGTTTATCTCTTTTATGTTGTGGAATGGATCTCATCTTATGCCTATGGTGTGCATGCTTCTAAGATTGTTGAGAAGTCCTTTGTTTTCGAGATAAGATCAGAGTACTGAGTCCTTGGACTGCAATGTGCCTCGCCTGCAGGTGGCTGGGTGTGTTGCAGTTAGATTAATTGGTGTAGCCCGACCTGTGAGTGGTTGGGTATATTATACATTGGTATTAGAGATTTTGGTTGAAACACTAGTCTAGTATGGGCTTGTGACTGTCCCTTTCGAATTTGGGAGTGATCGCTACTGTGGGATCAAGAGATATCTGAGATCGTTGGATCGGAGGGCAGGTGAACAAGGGTCATCCAATGAAGGTGAAGCAAAGGTTAAGTCACAACCGTCAGATATCATTAGAGATAAATCGATGGCGGGGAGGCATTGCGAGGATCGAGAAGAAAATTAAAGTTTCTGCAAGTTGTGAGCCCACAATCACTCAAGATCGTTGATCTTTATAGATCAACCATGGATATCGATCCCACTACAAACGAGCATCTTCGCATTGCGAATATTAGGAAGCAAATTAAAGAGTGAGCGAGTTGAGTCTCTGCAATCACTCGTGGCCGTTGATATTCAAGCAGGGGACACATGTCAGGCGATCTCGTACATCGGGAGGAAGCAAGAAGAAGCTGAGTGAGTAAAGGACTCCTGAAATTTTGAAGCTTCGAAGAGTTGGAGTAGATCCAAACCATTGATTGATGTGGACACGTGGCAGTAGATCCCGCACTCCGATGAAAAAACCACTTCAGAAGAAAGACAGATGTGAAAAGACAAAACTCCCGAAGGCCTGAATCCCAGATTTCATATGGATCATCCATCAACAAGGACACACGACGCCAGATCTCTCACTTCAGAGACTTAGTACTCTAGAAAGTTTTGCAGAGAGAAGAACTAGGGAAAGAACTACCTGAATTCCCGAAGCGGTTGAGGACCATTGATATCAAATGAACAAGAACCATTGATATTTGCAACAGTATCTCCTGAAGTCTCGAAGTCTGAAGTTAATACAGACCGTTCGATAAGGGAGACACATGTTGACAGATTGGCCAGTTCGGGAATTCAAAGTTCGTGAGAATTGGAGTGGGCTAGTGTGGAAACTCTTGAAGCCCAAAGAGTCGAAGTGGTGGGGCATGATAATGTCACTTGGAGGTGATGTGGACCCCAGAATGTAAGCATAAAATATTCCGAAGCCCGAAATTCTGAAGGGACGTGGCTCGCGGATGTCACCTGGGATGTGTGCCACATGTAAGTGAGTTTTGAACCTGTGGAGGATTGACATGTTAGTTATAACGTGACACGTGTCACCTTCCTGATTGGGCCACATGTCTGCTTCTAGTATTTCGCCACACGGTGACAGATCGTGCAGTCCAGACACTGGGCACTACGAAGGAAAAAAATGTGACAAATTGCATTGGGTCGAGAACTCCCAAAGGCCCGAAAGTCGGAGTACATATTGAACATTGATCCCAAAAGACACGTGACATTATATTTCATAGTGCGAAGACTTAGTACTCCGGGTGTTTTCAAGTCTCTATGAGTGAAAAGTGTTGAAGCCCAAAGTCGCGAAGGCACGCATATCGTCGATATAAGATCCCTTTGGGACCTTTCTCAATCATTAGATCAAGTAGTGGAAGGATGTCACAAGAACTTCAATAGATATCACTCTGAGGAGTTGAGTGAATCGAGATTTGAAATGTCTCAGAGTCCTGGAGTAGCGAATTCACACGGTCCATTGATATAAGACCCTTCGAGAGTTATTGTGATCGTTGGATCCAATAGAGGGAGAAGAGGTAAGTACTTCGAAGGACTTCCACTTCGTGGAAGTGGAAGACTCAGTGATGGAAATACCCCATAGTGATAATTTCTGAATTGGTTGAGCGTCGTCCATATCAACGCCTGATTAAGTCATATCTATTGATCTCATTGAAGCCTCTAGGTGAGGGCAGGACTGACCACTCGGAGGGAGATTAAATCTCGGTCGTCCATTTTTTCTAGTGAAGTTGGGCTTCGATGAAGTGCAACTTCGGGGGAAAATAAAAGTTGATAGGGGAAAACAGTCGAAGGCCGAAGTCCGAAGGACTTGGTCCCAACGTTGGTCTCATGCTAAGGTAAAAAGGGCCTGGAAGTAAACTAGCCTCGGACTTGATGTTTGCGTAAGATCTTGTGTAGAAAAACAAAGAGAGGGGCGCAAAAGGGTGATTAAGCCCGCGGTTTCAATCCGTGTTCACATGGAACTTGGTTTTTAAGGAAACACCTCTGTAGTTCTCAATTTTCTATATCAGCTAAGGGGGCTGAAAGTGGTTTTTTCAGGGAGCCCTAATTTTCAACTCTGATATCCGATTGGGGCAAGAGTACAGTCGTTGGAAAGCTTATTCAGAGGATTTAGAGGAAAATAGCATGGATCTATTATAATATGAAGATTGATATAATTTTTATTCATGAATTAAATAGAAGAGGTACCTATAAATTTAATTGACAATGTTTGTATGATATGTATAGTTCTAACAAGATGGTTTCATGCAGGTTTGTCAAGATTAGAGGTAAAACTAGATAAATTCAAGAATAGGATCAGATGTTAGGGTCATGGAGGCATGACATTTCTTACAAAATTTGGATGAGGTGTTGCAAAAGAAAGAATCCTCACATGGGACATGAAGCTAGCAGGTGAATAATGTCATTAATGGGAATATAAAGGAAAAGAAAGGCTCCATTGCCTTGAAGGTATAGATGTGTAGACAGTTGAAAGCTTGATGTGGAAGAAAACAAAGAGCTTAAGAGGTGGTGTGTGAATAATCCCTATGTGTCAATAATAGGAGTTTCAGGGAAGGATTTGTTAGATATGACTATCTACTTGTCTAAAAGTACTTAGTGAAAGAAATCCACTTCTGATATCAGAGTTCATAGTGGAAGTAGGATGCCAATGCAGAGAAATTGGAATGATCTCTCACTTGAAAAGTGGCACTGAATGAAAATGGATTTCCAATGGGTAATGGTACTAAGTGGGAAAGAATGGACAAGTGGAGCATGGCTGGAAAAGTGTTCAGACCCATGGAACCATAGTGAATATGAACAGAATGGGAACACACAAGGTAACAAGGATCTGAAGGAGTTCAAGGACAACCAGCTACAACAAAAATGGATAAATAAATAAGTGAATTGAAAAAAAAAATCACTAGAGTGCATGAGGTAAACACTGAAGTTAAAATGCATATGCATTAGTAGGCATGCTGACAGTGAATGCTTTGTGCATATGGATGTGTAATTTTTCATATGTATATGCTTGGATATGCATATAACATGCTTGTGAATTTAGAATAGTCTATTATTATGAAATAATGTTTGAGTATGACTAATGATGGATTATGTATTCAGGAAAATTGATATAGAAGGGTTAAATATGTGGATGTTGTTGTTGCTTGTGATTTCCATATAGGTGAATGCCCATGAGGGTGGTAGGAATGGTGATCAAAGTGATGAAAGATGAATTTTGTGAGCTTCTACAAATATCAGTTGGTCAGATAGCAACAAGTAGGTTGATAATAACCAGGCAGGTATGCAGTTAGTTGTTGTTGATGCATACATGTTAAATGGTATTGATGTAAGAATTTCCTCAGTTAATTTCAATATTTAAATTGATATGTAATGGTCGAAGGCCTAGAGTATGTAAATGTTGCTAATGCTAGAATACATTTAGATAAATTTTTGTTGCATAGTATGTTATGTTTGGTTATGGGATCATAACCAAGTCAAGTCAGGAGACATACTCTTGATATAACAATGAATATCCATACAGATAGTCATGTGTGAGACCATAATATGGTTGGATATAGAAGGGCTATATTTCCATGTGAGTGCTCAATGATATCTATTGTATATATGATGTTTGGATTGCAACCTCTTTGCCAACACTGAAGAGAACTTAAGGATTATATTATTGGCGTTGCTTTTGGGTGGAAAAGGAAGGCAACCAAATAGTTAGGCAAGTAGTAGGAAGTGGGTGATGATGTGTTGAGTCATTGGCCAAACCATCCAACTAATCATGGTGGAATGCATGACATAGTTATGTGGTATTATGTAGTCAATGCATGGATGCATTGTATAGATGTGGCCATGGGTATTACCATATTGATTTTTATTTTAATTATTAATAAATTGTTGCATTATGAAAATCACGTGGTGCTAAAAATACGTAATGATGGATAGATGCATCATATTTAATATGAATACTAGCTGAAGGTGATTGGATTGTTGTTGTTACAATCTCAAAATCAATTTTTGGAGCTATTAAAAATGTTACAAGTGGAATTATTGAATGCATGTATATATATAACATAGAAATGATTATGCTAACAACTGAAATGATGTGAGTATTTCTAACTCATGAATTTGAAAAGACTTCAAGAACTGTTAAATATTACAACAAGAAAGTTGTAGGTTAAAAACAAAAAAGCTACATAATGATAAATTACATGAAATCTCTGTTGAGGGGACAGAGTGATAAAAATATTTATGGATAGAAGAAAGAAAATATTGGCTGATAATACATGTGTATGTAATCATGAGTTCATTCCAATTGATAGTTTGATTAATAGAAGTAATTGAATTGTAGTTGTAAACC
>SNQJ01S0045869.1:31197-45604 GCA_010110895.2 Picea sitchensis
GAAATTCATTACCCAACAATTATATCATACAATGTTATTGCATTTAATATCAATAAAATAATATTATACTAGGACACACATATTCTTCATTATTATATTTGCTACCCACCAACTATTACTATGTAATAGTTCAATGAATATGAACATGAATATCACTTTATATTAATTAATGAACATATACCTAGTGGGTATTGGCTTAATCATGATAGTTAGCTGATATTACATTAATTAATTTATTAAGATACCAGTTTTATATTAATTAATGAACATATACTTAGTGAGTATTGTTTTAATAAAGATAATTAGTTAATATTACATTAATTAATCTTAAGATATCAACAACTATCTGTGTATCTAGTGGGTAATGTCTTTAATTAGTATTATTTTATATTAATTAATTTATGTATTAACAATTTAATAAGAAATTTAATTATATTATATTAACTATTTTTATTTTATATATATTTAAATATTTAGTATTATCTTTTTTAAATATTTTTTATATTATATCTGAAAAAATAAAATAATATTAATAATAATAATTAATTTTTAAGGTCACGACTAAGCCAGACATCAAACTGGTGTATGAAACCCCTTGTTTATAGGATAAAGAGTCTTTTTTACCTATTAGTAAAGCCTAAGAAAATATACATACCCTACCATTAAGTGTTAAACTTAATTATCCTCTTTATATATCTTTCTACTTATCTAATTAACATTACATCAAAATAGTGACATTTAAACAATAATATTAAGAAGAATTATATAATAAAAAATAATTAACATTAAAAATATCATTAATATTTTTAATTCATAATCTCTCTAAACTTTATAGAGAATTAAAATGTTTCCCATTAAAATTAAACCTAATTATTTATCATACTTTAAATCATATTTAGGATTATTGTTTATATACCACTATGTTAAATTAAGCAAAAGTGATCTTACTTGACCCAAAAAAGACTTATTACGATTTTCTGTTGCATTAATATAAAAAATAAATTAACAATATTTTGTTTAAATATATAGATAAAAATTTTCAATTTCTATAGGAAAAGCATTCAATTGAAACCTCAAATGCAAGTAATTCATTAATTTAAAAAAAAAACTAAACTACACCGTCAGAACACCTGGCTTCAGTCTTTGAATATGGGCTTCTGTTTAATAGCTCAGGATCATCTCCATTTATGCTTATAAATAGAGACCAATGATCTGGATCAAGACACAGAATCAGTGTATCGCTTCAGTATCATTCAGTGTTTAATCAAGCATCGTGTATTTTTCTCAGCCTCTTCATTTGTAAACTTACCCTGTCTATCTCATCAGATCATTCTAGTTGGGCTGCCATGGCTAGCTTACAGTTATTTCAGAATTTAACGCTTGCTGTGAAATTTTCATCTGCTAATTATGATCTCCACGATAAACCACAATCGCTTCACCCAATCGACAGGGCTTCTGTCCCATTCGCATGGTCGTTGCCCGGGTCTCTACTAAGTGGCCCTAGGAAATTAGGGTATAGTAGAGATAACAAATCAATAATGCTTAATCGATTCTGCTGCCAAAGCTCAGCTAATTTCGACGAGCTACCCGGTGTGATCCATGCCAAACATGAAGAATGCGCCAGCAATGCTACAGTAAACGACTCTGTTCTAGATGATCCAAATCCACGCAGGGGTCTTGGGATTGTGGATTTTATGAAGGAGAAGAACTTTCTTATCACAGGGGCCACAGGTTTTGTGGCAAAAGGTATAGGGGACAGTCCTTCCTTACGTTTTAATTCTTCTTCAAATATATGTACGGTAGACCTTAAGCTTGATATTCATGAATGGCAGACCTGAAGGTTGATCATGAGCTCGTGTTTTTCATATCTGCAGTGCTGATAGAGAAAATACTAAGGATTCAACCCGACACCGGAAAGCTGTTTTTAATACTCAGGGCCAGCAATCCTGCCTCTGCTTTAAAAAGGTTGCAGAATGAAGTAAGATATTTGCTGTGTCTTTTAATGTATTCTTGCAGTATAACTGAGATCAACAGGTGTAAATTTATCACAACAATTCATAGTAGTTCAAGGTAAATATGAAAATGAAATTGAAGCTGACAGGGAGATTATTAAATTTGAACTAAGTGGTTGTTTTTCATATCCATAGTTTGGAAATTTTAATAGGAATGTTTCATAATAGTAAGGTAAGGGAAGTATCATCATATTTTGTCATCATTGGTTTAGATCATTTAGTTTTTTATTTGTTTTATTGATTTAAAGGAACATAGTAGGTTACACATTTTATCGATTTACCTTTAAAAGAGTAAACATGCATAGTAGTTATTGATCATATAAAACGAGAAATTACATTTTACAAATTATTTCCAAAAGCTTTGTGTTTGTAAAATCTTTGTAAAGAGGTTAATACATTATTGGAAGTACTTACCTGTAATTTATAACCATATATTATATATATGGTTATAAAGTTATTTGATTTTCTTTGATTTTACAAATTATTTCCAAAAGCTTTGTGTTGTAAAATCTTTGTAAAGACGTTAATACATTATTGGAAGTACTTACCTGTAATTTATAACCATATATTATATATATATGGTTATAAAGTTATTTGATTTTATAATAAATTTAGATTAGGGTTAGGGTAAAACTTTAATAGGTTTAGAATTTTTAAAATTGATTTTTTTAAAAATCTTATTATTCATAAACATTTTTAACTATAAAATTAATTTTTTTTTTCTACTATCATGTTGTAAATAACTATGCATTAAAAATATGCAAATTAAGGATATGAATAAGGTAGGTGAAACATTTATATTTAAATCTAAAGGAAACCAGGTATATACTCTTTTGTAAATTAAGTACTCAAATCTTTGTAACGGAGAATTCCTTATCCCACAAAAGGATCGTATTTGATTTATTAGTAGACTATAACTTTATGTCAGTTGATCAGTATGAATTTATTCCTCAAATCTGTCAATTCATTTACAAAAACCCTTCACCAATTATTATTATTATTTGCAGGTTTGATTTATAACTGAGCTCTGACCTTGACCTATTATTGTTATTTTAATAGTAATATAAGTATACGCCGAACCCTAATTTAATTATATTAGTATTTAATTTGCTAATTTTATTCGCAATCTGTTGACAGCCAATAATTGAAATTTAATATTATGGATTTGTACGATGTTGTCATCTCTTCGGACTATCTTTGAATCGCAGGTTATGAATGCCGAGTTATTCAAGGGGTTACGCGAAATCTATGGAAGTGAATACGAGAAGTTCATGTTGGAAAAATTGGTCCCTGTGCCTGGTGATATGACGCAACATCATTTAGGAATTCAACAAGATATCGTCGAGGTGCTCGTAAAGGAAGTAGACATCATTGTCAGCTCGGCGGCCGTCACGACATTCGATGAAAGGTGAATGATTTAAACTGGGTTTTCCTTGTTCGTCCGTAGCCATTTTACGGAACAGAATGGAAGATTATAAGTCCGTCTGTAAAAGATTTTTACTGGAGTTTAACATAGTCTAGACTAATATTGAACCAAACAAAACATTGATATTGATTGTGTAAATATCAAATGGAGAATATTATTGCATTTCCTTTACTGTGAATCGAACTGGGGATTATCAGCAACTTCCCCACAATAGTGGGTAGTGCTTCAGATTCGAATTGGGGACTACAACTTCCTCATAATATTGGGTATTTTTATATTAGAAAGTGACGGATACATTTAAGAATTCTTATATAAAGCTCATCATTACAATTAATTTTCAAATTAAGATCTAAAAACTAAAACAGTAAAATCAGAACATTTGTGGGTTATCTGATATGATATGATGAAGATTAACTTCTATTGAGACAGAAAGTTGTCTAAGTTCACTATAGTTCTTTGAGTTAAAAGGTTAAGATTGGTAGGGTGACAAATATTATGCTTCAAGTTCACCATAGTTCTGTTGAGTTAAAAGGTTAAGAAGATTGGTAGGGTGACAAATATTATGAAATTGAGATCCAATCTGAATATAGGTTGGATAATTAAGAGAAAGTGCTTTTCATCTTCAACCTTCTTTGTATATATATATTTCTGCTTTCCAATTTTATAATACAAGATCAGTTAACAATAGGGTTAAAAACCATTACAACAATACATACTCATTATGGATTTAATATATCACTTATAACAATTAAATTTGAGATAGAGAATTAACAATGATTACTAACAACCACCCAAACTAAACTGACAATATATATAACACATCTCTCTCTTTCTTTTTATATATAAACTGTAAATAACTTGATACATACTATAAATATCTTCATTCTGTTTCATAAGCGCATTTTCTTCTTTTCATGGAAATATAAGTAGGTTGATCTTTTCACCTAGGTATGATGTCTCAATGGAAACTAACACGAAAGGAGTTTATCGCCTTTTGGAGTTTGGCAAATGCTGCGAAAAGATCCAGCTTTTCTTGCAACTGTCTACCGGTAACTCATCCATTTCTGAGCCAGTATTTCTACTTTATAATATGCAAATGTTCTGCTTAGTTTTCTGAATTTGTGGTTTTTTTCACTCTCCAAGCATACGTCAATGGACAAAGTCAAGGTCGAGCACTAGAGAAGCCTCATCATATGGGGCACAAAAGTAATCCACCTCTCGACATCCAAGCTGAATTTCATTTAGCAAACAAAGTTCTCCAAGATCTTGAGAATGAATTTTCAAATTTCCAAAACTGCAATAAAGGACCAGATTTCCAAAAGAAAATTTCTCAGAAGCTGAAAGATTTGGGAATGGAAAGGTGACATTAACTTTTCTTAAATGATGTTCCTTTTGAGTACGTACATGTCTGTTTTCTCCATCATGGCACGCAGCTTTTATAAACTCTTTTACAGTTAAACTATACTAAGGGGTTTTGTGCTGCATATCTAAATGGTTGAAAATGACGTTGTTTCAGGGCAAGAGTATACGGATGGCATGATACGTACGCTTTCACTAAGGCAATGGCGGAGATGTTAATAATGAGTTACAGGAAACATTTACCAGTGGTCATTGTTCGCCCCAGTGTTATTGAAAGCACATACATTCAACCTTTCCCTGGATGGATAGAGGGCAATCGGTAAGATAAATCTGCCATAACTTGGGCTAGACCATTCCAAAGAGCATTTATTTTAACATAATGGGATTTAATAAAAGCAAATCAATTTTTTCAATTTTTTTAATAAGAGCATATTAGATATCTTACACCTAATTTCCATCCGAATCTCTCATATATATATGTATATAATACCGACCTAATACCTTTTTTAAGAAGACTTCTACCAACTTTGGAGGTGTTTTGGGTCCGCGGTCGCGCTCGTCTCCGCCATATGCCCTGAGGCCTAAGCCTCAACGCAAGGGCCGCAGGCCCTTTCCCGAGCCCCCTCCCTTCCCGTTTTTCCCCTGTTCGCTCTTTTTTCGCGTTTTCTTCGCTTTTCGTCTCGGGTACCGAGTAGGGATGTGTCAGTGCTGCTCGTGTCGTGCGCGTCGAAGGAGTGAGCCTTCACGTGCTCGAGGACACATGGAAGGCGAGGAAGAAGAGCTGCTGGACAATGGAGCCAGTCCCTCTGAAGCAAGGTCCTTTCCATCCCGCGAAGGTCCCTCTCAGCTCCTCCGGGAAGGCAGCCTAGTGACAGAGCTCGGAAGCAGGTTTGGAATTTGACGGTCAAAATGCTCGTCAGCGGTCATTTTGCCCGTTATTTACCGTCTCTTCGAACGGGCAACCAAGTCCAGAAAACATATTATTTATGACGGGCCATGAATTTTTGAAAATGTCATTATAGTGCGGTACGGATATGTGTGAGGTCAAGAATCTGCGTACCTGTCATGATCCTTCGATATCTGGATAGATAATACAATTAATTGTGATGGGATATGTGAGTTTGTAACAAGCTGATATTATTTAAGTTGTTGAATGCGTTCAGTTTCCTGTCATTTGCCTGCTGGAAATGGCAAAGATTGAAACCGTTAAGCTCATTGAGACTAAATGGTCACTTCGTTCCTTGCAGATTGGATAAGGTGACAAGCTAATATAACTTAAACATAAACAGTTTTTTTTTTTAATTGTAGTTTATCTTTGTAGGTTACCGGTCATAGTCAGGTTATTTTTTATTATATTCGATCTTTGTAATTTAGCGGTCTTAGTACAAATCTGGACAGTGAGCACTTAATCTAATAGTTTTGATGGGATAAGGCACCACACAGAGGTTTAATGGGCTTAAACATTCATTGCCCTTAACCATGACAAACACTTTTAGTTTATAAGTCACGAAATGTGTCATCTAATAAGTCAATGGAGTGAGTTAAATTGGGAGCAATTTTTCTTTTCTAGTTATTTTTCCTCATGTTTTCTGGGATTCATGCAAAATTCAGAGTAAACCTGAAAATTTGGTTGGATTTAATCCATTTTTTTTAGTTGAAAAACTAAACTTGAGAGGGAAGATTGCTCCCCAGTTAACTTATTCCATAAACCAATAACATCATGACCAACTGCACCAACTCTGATTCAGAGGAGAATTATATCTGTATTTAACAATTTGGTGATCTATGTTGGATTTCCTCTCCATTTGACACCTAACAAGTCGGGAGATATGATTATTGCAACCTCATTATTTAAATTTTATGAGAGTCTGCTTTGAAAATCGTAGGCCAAGGTGTTTGACTTAGGGATCATGATGAATGGAAAGGCCTTTTACGGAAGGAACTGTGGGTGAACAACTCTTTACTCTAGCCATTGGAGTCCAATATGTATCCATACTATTGTATTCAGTACGGTTTGCCATTCGCGAATTGGGATAACTGGTGGTTCGTGACAACTTACAGAGGAGAAGAGGCGATTTGCGGAAGAGTGTGATGTATTTGTTTATGAGCGCGCAACACGGTGTGTGTCAACGATCAACATTTCCCTAATTGGAATGATATTTGCCTTAGGATTCGGGAGGTGTTGCCTTAGGATTCGGGAGGTGTCAGCTTCTTTTAAGTTGAGAAGAAAACTTGAATATTGAATGTCAAGTTTCTTTGATATAAAATTTATGTTTTTATTCTATTCATTGTTATTTTAAATTCATTGGTATTTTAATGTATTAGGTATATATTTTTATTATGTTTTGAGAAATGAATACCCAATTGTTATAATCTTCAATTTTAGTTGTATTGATTGTTATTGGATGTTGTTTTACTAGTTTGAAAGAACCACTCTTCTCAAACCACCCGTTTTTATGGTTTGTGAATTAATATTCAATTGATCTAATTTTTTGTTTTCATTTTATTGATTGGTAATTAATATATTTAACTTTGAAATAATGTTTTATTGTTGTGGTTATTTGTTTTTAAATGGTAAGTGAATTTCAAAGTTAACATTTTTAACTTCACATAATTATTGAAGAGTAAATTTTTAGTCAAAGCTATTATTAAAGATTTAATTTATTATCAAAACTTCAATAATGAAGTGCGCGTAAAGATGAATCCAAATTCCAACCCACTCGGAAGTGTATCAGGGAGAAGGAAGGATCCGTGAGAATGCTCATAGGGGAAGACATTTTGATTTCCGAAGTTGCGAAATTTGCAGGAATAATGTTGGTTGGAAGATTCTCTCACAAGTCGTTGGGGGAAAATGATTTAATAAGTTGGACTCAACCAAATTGGGCTTCGAGGCAGGGATATGAACAGGAAATCCACCTCCTCTCAAGGGGATGGATATCTTTTCTTTTAAAACAAGAAGAAGATTGTGATTATATCCAAAAAAAAAGGAACGGTTGTGGGGACCTTCGGGTCTGGTTCTCAAACCCCGAACTGTTGATTTCGACCCCTCGACGGTGTGGGTCATCCTTCTAGGCCTACCATTAGTGTTTTGGTCCCGCGAAGCGTTGGAAGCCATTGGAAATAGATTGGGAACCTTCATCAAGTTGCAGCTGAGTTGGGCATCGAAGAAAGACCACCACTAGGATTGGATTCAAGTCGAAGCTGACCTAAGGGAGGGTTTAGTGGGGAGCATAGATATAGTCTTTCCACATAGAATATGGCACCAGGAAATTGATTACTGGAGGATCCCTTTCAGGTTCCATGGATGTCATGATGTCGGTCATCTTCGGGGAAAATGCACGAAGGTTGTGCCTCCAAACCAGCCTTTTCAGCGAGTATGGTGACCAAATTCGACCCTAAGACATAAATTCCTAGTGGAAGCAATGTGTGTGGAAGGAAAAAAAGGAGATCCTCTTTTTGGAACCTGAAAAAGTGGATGCGTCTGAAAAATCTATGGGTGAATTGGTCAAGCAGACTTCCTTACTAGGTAAGGAATTTTTTTCTCCCCCTTCCACTATCCCCCTCCAAGATGTTTCTAGTTTCTCTTCTGTCGATGTAGAATGTCCTTCATGAAAATTATACTTTTTCCCCCTCTTTCTTGTCCACCTGCAAAGCCTCCCATCTCCCCCATTCTGGGTTCCCCCCCTCCTCATGACAAATCTCTATCCCCCGCCTTTTCTTCCCCTTACAGGTCTCCCTCCAAACATCCCCTTCCCCTTTCTTCCTCTCCCCCTAGCAAAGGTTCTTCTTCTTCTCCCCCCAAGACCAAGGGATATTCCCTCAGATCCTCGGTCTGTATGCCTGAATCAATTCATTCCAAAGGGGGTCTAGCCTTGGAGCCACCCCTCCCCTTCCGAGCGGGGAGAAAATCCCACCTTTCAAAGGCACAAGAAAAAGAGTTTGTGCAAATCCACAAAGGAACCCAAACTACTATCAAGAGGGCCCTTAGAGCGAGTGCACCTCTACCCCCAAGGGTGTGATGATAATTCTTTCATTCAACGCAAGAAGGGTGGTCTCCCTGAATAAGCTCGCTCTAAAACACCTTCTGTTGAGCCTGAAACCATACATCATTTTAATCCAAGAGACAATGTGCCAAGGAGACGAGGTAAGGGAATTGCTCATTAAGTGGCTTAGGAATTGGGCCTTTAGGTCGGTCGATGCAGAAGGTTGTCGGGAGGTCTCATTACTGGATGAAGCCCATACTTTTTAGCCTTGTCCTCCTCCTCAGTGAGTTCCTCCATTTATGTAAAGCTTAAGCACAAAAAATAGACTTTACTTTCTCAGTTGTGAACATTTATGGCCCTTATTCTGATCAGTCCCTGTTTTGGGAAGAATTGGTTTCTGCATGAGTTTTATCTGACCCTCTATTGATAGTGGGAAGAGATCTAAATTTCACCCTGTCACTTAGAGAAGTATGGGGATTGAACCCTAGGGAGAATTGCCAAAGGTTCTTTTTCTCTTCTCTTTTGGATAAATTGAGGCTGGTGGATTTGGAGCCAGTGAAGCTCTCCCCCACTTGGAGGAATTTTAGAACTAGAAATGAGGAAGTGTCCAAGAGACTGGATCAGTTCCTGGTCTCTAAATCGTTGTTGAATATGAGACTTAGGTTCAAATCGATCGTTGAAGTCAGAGGAAAATCGTACCATCGTCTGATAAACCTAGAGTGGTGGGGAGAAATGAACTCTCCTCCACCCCCCTTAAAAGTGAGCTCAGTTTGGTTGGAGGTTGAGGATTTCAGAAAAATGGTAAAAGCTTCATGGGAAAAGGTATCTCTTCAAAAATCTGAATCTTGAATTATTCAATCTGCTTCAAGCATGAAAAAATTAAAGGAGTCCATCAAAAAATGGCTTCCCATATTGAGGGAAAGAAGGTTTCGATCTCTCCAGGATACAGAGAGAAGGTTGAGAGAACTTTATCATTTTATGGAAAAATGACCGTTGAGTGAAATCCAACTAGAAGAACTCAAATCCCTAGAAAACCTACGTTTCAAATGGATAAAAGAGGAAGAAAAGGAATGACGTCAAAAGAGCAGAGCCACTTGGATAAAAGAGGGTGATAAAAACACAAAGTTCTTTCACCATTATGCCAACTTCTGAAAGAATCTAAACACTATTTGGGACATCAAGTTGACGAACAGGGTGACCCTCAACTCCTGTAAAGAAAAAATAGAAGGAGGGGTAAATCATTTCAAAAATCAGTTTTTAGAACCCCCTCGAAGCCCGATTCTGGAAATATTAGAAGTAGTTGGAAAATTCCCCTTGGTTTTCTCGGAAGAGATGAACCAACCTATAAAATAAGAATTCATGAAGAAGGAACTTTTCTCGACCCTTTCGTCTATGAGGAATGGAAAAAGTCCTAGACCTAATGGTTTTACAGTAGAATTCTACAAATCCTTCTATGACCTACTAAAATATGACTTACTTCTGGTAGAAAGAGAGTCCCAAATGGAAGGAAAATTTTATGGTCCCCTAAATACCATCTTCCTTTCTCTAATACCGAAAAAGAAAATAGTAGAATCCTTCAAGGATTTCCTCCTGATTTCAAGCTGCAATGTCATCTACAAATTGATAACCAAGATTATTTCTAAAAGAGTGTGCCCTTTACTAAGTGAAATCATAGGGGAAGATAAGTTTGGTTTCCTTCATAATCAAAAAATGCACATGACACAGTAGAAACCGCACAAGAAGTCCTCCATTTTGTCAAGAGGTGAAACCTGAAGGAAACACTACTTAAATCGGACTTGTTGAAAGCATATGATCGAGTGAACTGGACCTTCCTTTGTTTGATCCTAATTTAAATGGGAATGAACTTATCCACTGTAACTGGATTATGGGGTGATAATCAACGAGGCCCCTTCTCATTTCTTCAGAGCTTTGAGAGGCCTTCGTCAGGGGTGCCCCCTTTCACCCTTCCACTTCCTTCGAATAGAAGAGGCTCTAAGAAGGATGGTCAAGGAAGCATGCTCTAATAGTTTTATTAGAGGGATTAGGGTCTCAGAGGTAGAATCAGTCTATCACCTTCTTTTCATGGATGGCATCTTCATAAGCCTGTATGAAACATTGTTCGACCTGTCGTCTTTCAAGAACACTTTAAACTTGTTTTGAAAATCACCATGAATGCAAATAAATCTTAAGAAATCTTGTCTCTTCCTCAACCACTACATTGATCCAGAAGTTTCCTCTTTCCATAACCTCTTCCCGGCTCAAAGAAAATCTTTGAAGGAAGCTCTAAAGTACTTGGGCTTCTGCCTCAAGACATATTGTTATAAAAAGGAGGATCGAAATTGGCTCATTAAAAAAGTGGAGGCCCGGATCTCGATCTAGGCTAACCGGATGTTGTCGAGAGGTGCTCGAATGGTGTTGATTAAATCATTGCTTGAAAGCATATCGATGTATTGGAACTCAATTGTGGCCATTCCTAAAGGAGTCCTAGAAAAAATTCAAAGAGTTTTCTCTCATTTCTTATGGGTAGGTCATAATCTTACATGGGGTTATCATCTAGCAACCTGGAAATCCATTGCGATCCCAAAGGATTCATGGGGTTGTGGCTTAAAGTAAATTCACACTTTTGTGCGAGCTCAGACGTGTCGAAATTAATGGAGACTTACCAAAGGAAACTCCCTTCGGACCAGAGTCATGAAATCAAAGTATTTTCCTAACCTGTTGCTCGAAGAGTGGTTATGATCCCAGGTTAAGTCACCCAAAGGATCTATAGTATGGAGATCCTTAGTGGAATCTTTCCCCCTGGTAGGATCATGGACAATCTCTCAAATAATAAATGGAAACAAAGTGAGACTTGGCAAAGATCCCTAGTTAGGAGTGGGAGACTGTTTCAGGATTCCACCTCTCCCCCTTGTTGAACATTTTAAATGAAAATAAAATGTTTTATTTAAAGACATAAGAATAGGATCCCCCCAATCTAGAGGACATCTAGGTTGGAAGGATGCATTTGTCCTAGGCATCCATGCAAAACTTTCTATAGAATATGAATCTTATATTAAGCTCCTATGCAAAAACTCCATTTCTTTGAATGAACATTTTGAAGACTCTCTTTGTTGGTCCAAGAATCCTAAAGGGGGAACTTACACTCTTAAGTTAGGATACAAAGCCTGGATGGAAAACAAAAACAATGGAACTGTCAAGTGGTGGTGGAAACATGTGTGGAAATTCAAAGTACCGCGAAGATGTAAAATCACATTTTGGATCTCCTTGAACAATAAACTATTGACCTGGGATAATGGTCAGAAAAGAGGATAGTGTGGTCTAAAAATATACTCTCTTTGCATGATTAATCTTGAATCTGTAGCTCATCTTTTTATTTCTTTCCCTTATGCAGGACAAGTTTTGACGATGATCACAGAGAAATTAAAGGCCCATGGAAAATGGAACAAAGCCTCACTGGAAGAGTGTTATAGATCATGGATTCAGGACAGATTGGTGGCCCTTTATGTAGGTTTCCCGAACAAAACAATGCAATATTCAATGATACGTTAGTCCCACTACAAGTGACAACATCCATGACTCTCAGCATGGATGAGGACTTTAAGGAAAACCCGAGAATTCAGAAACTGCACAGTCTACATCCTCATCTTATTGACTATTCTATTCCTTGGGGATATTTCGATGGGGCAAGTCAAGGCCACCCGCCGAACTATGGAGTTGGAGTTGTTATGTACCTAATTCATTCTCATTACATCCACATTAGATACACCCGAGGAGGAGGAACCAATAGCAAAGAAAAACTGGTAGCACTATGAACTCTTTTAAAAGCAACAAAGGAAAAAAAATGTCACAAAGCTACAAACTTTTGGAGATTCTAAAATGACAATTGATTGGGCCAATGGAAAAATATCAATTCAAAACCCAAATCTAACCAACATCATGAGAGAAATCAAACTCAACTTCAAGGCTTTAGAGCAGTGAAGCCTTTGATTTTTATGAGTTCCATGATGGCATTGAATCACAATCCATGGAATTTAGACTTTAAGAAACATTCTATAATTCTCATTTTTTTTTTTTGAATTTTGAAAGGATGTACTAGGAAAGGAATATAATATAAAAACCCACTTCTAAGAAAAATCACAAAACCCTAACTCGTGGGAGTGGCTGGAATCACAAAGCCCTAACTTGTGGGAGTGGCTCGACAAGCGCATCTATTTTTAAGTTTTTATCATTTAATATAATTATTTAATGAATAAAAAAATAATATAATTATTTTTATGTTAGTTATATTTAGTATTTTTTATTATTATATGTATTTATATCTCATCATTATATATGTATATGTTATATTAATTTTTTATTATTTATATTATATTATTTTCTTAATTATTCATATATATTATATTNCCAGATCGAAGATCTATTTTCGAAAATATTTTTGCATCTTTCAACTGATCGAAAAAATCATCAATCCTCGACAAAGGATACTTGTTCTTGACAGTGACCTTATTCAACTGTCGAAAGTCAATGCACAGCCTCAACGTCCCATCTTTCTTCTTCACGAATAGGACTAGGGCTCCCCATGGTGACACGCTAGGACGAATGTAACCTTTCTTTAGTAGCTCTTCGAGCTGCAGTTGCAACTCTTTCAGCTCTGGTGTGTTTATTCTATAAGGATCTTTTGAAATTGGAGCTGCTCCAGGCATCAGATTTATTGAAAAATCGATGTCCCTCTTCGGAGGTAGTCCAGGCACCTCCTAAAACACGTCCTCAAACTCTTTGAGCACCCTGTGGTCTTCCTGATTCGAGACCACATCTTGGAATACTTCTTCCACCCAGGCTGCAAATAATTGACAGCCTTTCCGGTAACATTTCTTCAGTTGCATGGCTGAGATTTCCCTCACAGCCACAGCTCTGGGAATTCCTTGGAATGTTACCTGATTTCCCTCTTCATTTAGGCATGTGAACCTCTTGTTACGGCAATCCAGAAGGGCATGGTGCTGGTCCAACCAGTCCATCCCAATTAAGCAATCATACGAGCCTAAAGGCAGAATGTTCAATTCAGCCTTAGTGCTCATTCCTTTCATGTCCACCGAACATGACTTAACCAATTCAGTGACCTTCCTCTTGGTCCCTGTGGCTAACTGTACTAACCAAGACTTCTCATGTTTGATCTTCATTAGATGCAAACTTTCCACCACTCTAGGATCTACATAACTATGGCTAGCCCCTGAATCAATCAAAATAACAAGTGGTCGATTGTTGATCATACCTTCCACTGCAATCATGTGCGATTGAAATTCCGCTTGCTTATTGTCCAGGGCTGTGTAGATCCTCGGCATTCTGCTGCCCATATCCTCCACTGTTTCAGCTTGTTGATCAGTATGTACAGTTCTCGTCTTACCATTTTTATGGGGACAATCTATGTACTTGTGGTTTCCTTGACAACCCCAACACTGAATGGGCGCCTGTCTCTATCTTTGTGGTCTCTCTTCAGTCATTCTCGGCTCTCTAAATGATGGCTATCCCTGAAGACTGTTTCTGAAAAAGGAAGGCTTGTCTCCCTTCTGCCTCTGTTCTTTCTTAATCCTTTTCTGGTTATCCCAAGCCTTCCGAAAAGTAGGATTTTC
>SNQJ01S0045869.1:49059-70894 GCA_010110895.2 Picea sitchensis
AAACTATATAAAAGCCTTAGAAATTTGAATATTTTTACAAAAATATCGCCAATCATTTATAGTTGGCATATGAAGGATTAGTAATATTCGCCAAGGTTTCTACATTTTAAAATAAATTACCATCCTTAAAATCATCCCTGTTTTTAAATGAACAAAAATTCAATACTTAAGTAGACTAAGTGTAAGTATAGTTTAAAAAGAACATATCTCTTTAGAATATAAATGCATAAATATTTACAACTATTATAGCATCACATATAATATTTATGAAGTAATTGTAAACAAATAATTTATATATGAATATAGCTCACGTAAATAAATTGATTAAATATTGTATTTAATTCTTATGATAGTGGGAGTAGAGAATTATTTTGTGCTTGAAATTTGATTTTTATAAATGAATTTGATTATATTAATAAAGTTTATGTACTTTATATATATTAAGCTTCATATTCTTCTCTATTAATATTACTTAATGTATTTGATTATATTAATAAAGTTGAATTTATTTATTATGTTATTTATGTAATTTTTTTGAACTTGAAGAATTTATATAAGTTTATTATGTTAAGCTTTTAAATATGTTAATTAGATAGATTAATATTATTATCATTATTATTATAAGAATTAATACTATAATATGAAAATTAACAATGTAATAAAGTTAATTATGTTAAAAAAGTTTAGTATTAAAAAAGTGAAATATTAAAATATGGATAAGAATATAATTTTCAAAATCTTTTGACTTCAAATTATAAAGATGGAGAAAATTTTTTAAAATAAATAAATACATAGATTTATTTATTATTTTTTAATTTCAAGGTTGAATTAAATAAATATAACTTTCATAAATTGTAGATATGTAATGTATATAACATCCATAAATTATATTTTAAGAAAATTAAAATTTAAATAAAAATTAGAAATTAAATTAGTATAATAAAAAGAAAATTTAATAGTTATAAAATTTTATAATAAAAAATTAATAGGAAGATGATGATGTGTCAAGTTTATTGAAACTAAATGAAAGCAAAATTCAGAAAACTGTTCTGGAGAAACTGCAAGCTAGGGTTTGACAATCGCGGTCTCAACAATGGACATAATGGTTACTAAAGGGGGAGGGAGTGGAACCCCCTCATACAAGCAAATAATGGTGGACATGGGGAAAGGCTCACGAGGCGTAGGTTTCAAAGAACTGCTGACAAGCACCTCGGGATCAGGATCAAAAAATAATCATGAGAGAAACCAGGAAAAGAGGGATCACGTGGGGGAAGAAGCCAAAGAAACCCAGAAGGATGCGTAAGAATCAGCGAACCCCAGTGGCGAAAATGGGTGCAACCCCTATAAACCTAAAACGACACTCATTCCCAAGGTTATATTGGAAGACCGACAAACACAACTCTATTGGGACTAGATAAAGACGCGTGCACTAATTTGCAAGTTCATGGGTTTGTGTCCCATAGAAAGAACATTGTGCAACTAGATAAAATACCAATGGAAGCCAAGTGGAGAAGTGGAACTCCACCTGGGCTCGAAAGGATTTTTCATAGCAGTCTTCATGAACCTAGAGGACATGGATAAAGTCTTTGAGGGGGGGGCATACTTCCATGCCTCAGCAGGGCTTTACATGCGGTCATGGAAGGAAAATTTCTCCCGAGAGAAAGAAACCTTTAAAAATGTCTTAGTCTGGCTGTCGTCCACCTTCGAAGAAATAGGGAACAAGCTTGGGAAATATGTTAAGACATCAGAAGCAACCCTAAAAGGAGGAGATACCTCCTACGCAAGGATCTGCATAGAGATGGATGTTTCGGGGGCGATCCTAGAAGCCATAAGACTGGAATTCAAAGATGAGGAATGGATACAAAGCATAGACTACGAGCAGATACCATTTAGTTGCAGAAGATGCCATGAACATGGACACATGTTCAAAGAATTCCCTTTCAATAAAAAACAAGAAATAAAATACACCAAAATACAACAGGATGAGGACGGGTTTGTAAAGCCAAATAAAAAAAATAGAGCAAACAAAAAACAAAGCAAAGCCCCAATAGGAAGCAATCAGGAAGCTAGGACTAGAACATAAGGGCGGGACAAGGCCAACCAAGGGGAAGAAGGAGGAAAGGAAAAGACAAAAGCTAGAGAAGCTAGGGAACAAGCAACTCAGGAGAATGCAAATATTACAAGTAATAAGAGAGAACAGGGAGGTAGTACAAGTCCTATAGAAGGAGGAAACAAAGACGCCAACACCCCAATGCAGGAGGCAGACGAAGACTCAGAGATGAAACCAAGCGAGGTAGGTACGAAATATACTGATCTCAAAGACATTATGGAAAGGGAAGGAATATATCTCCTGAACATATTGGAGCAATGGCAAAGGCAGGGAGTAGACAATGTGCCAGTGGAGAAACTAGACCACATTCAATACCTTTTCCTTATAAGGGAAGAATAAAATTCCAGAGGGACCAAACGCACGCATGGCGAGATATGACACCTAGGAATCAAAGCATGTGAGGGACAACCACAACATTCACCCAAGTAGAGAAGGCGAAAAAAAGGAAGGAAGCCAAACATCGTAGCCCTACAAGAACTAGGAGCCCTACTGATAAACTCAGGTAATATCAAAAATCTCTTTCCCAACTCCCCCCCACATGTTTAAATGAAGATTATAACATGGAATATAATAGGCATAAACTCCCCATAAAAGAAAAGAATTCTTAAAAATAGACTAAGGAAGGAACAACTTGACCTTTGTTTCATACAAGAGACAAAATGCATGGTAGATAGAATGGAAACAATCAATAAAAAACAATGGAGTAAGTACGAGATGCTGGTTGTCGAAGGCCAACAGATGGCAAGCGGTATTCTCACCTTGTGGAACCCACAATTGTTGAACCTACTAGCAGTCGAAGCCACGAGACACACACTTTCGATTAACATTCAAATTATAGGTAACACAAAGGCGATTCTATGCACTAATGTGTATGGTCCCGAGATGTTGGAGGAAAAAAGGAGAATTCTCCTAGACCTAGAAAATCTAAAGGCCGGAACCAACAACCTCCAATGGATCCTGGCAGGGGATTTCAACATCATTACTACACTTGCAGAGAAAAAAGGGGGCACCAGGAGATTGGATAGAGATGCGGAGGAATTTTTCAGCGTTCATTGACACAGTGGAGATGGTGGACATCAGGACCAGCAATGGCCAGTTTACCTGGAATAACAAACGACTAAAACACCACCAAGTAGCCATAGGCTAGACAGATTCTTGGTATCAGAATCCATCATTTTGCAGGGACTAGCTTTGGACTACAACATCCTTCCATGGGGGGGTTCAGACCATTGACCAGTTCAATTGGAAGCAAACTTTTAAACCACTCCGAAGAACAGACTGTTTAGATTTGAGAAATTTTGGATTGAACATCCCACTTTCAAGGAGAACATCAACCAATGGTGGAGGGAGGAACAACCATAACAAGCGACAAGGATGTTCAAACCATACAATAATCTCAATTACATCAAACTTAAACTGAAGGAGTGGAACAAGAAAATATTTGGAAACATAATCCAAGAAAAAAAAGACTAGAGGACAGAATGACGCAACTCCAGGAACTCTGCATCGATGAGGGATACATAGAGGATCGGAAAAGAGAAGAGATCCAAATGACCCAGGAATGGGAAGCAAGATGCCAGCAGGAAGAAACTCTGTGGCGTCAAAAGTCCATAATCAAGTGGCTAAAGGAAGGAGAGAGGAATACCAATTTTTTTCATAGAACAACCATTGCAAGAAGAACCCACAACAAAATCTTGAAAATTAAGGATCAGGACAGGATCGAAAGAGAATCCCACAAGGATATTGAAAAAAGACTGGTCAATCACTTCTAGGGGATAGCCCAGGAACCCAACCAAGATAGAACCGAGGCCATACAAAGGATAACTCAGCACATCCCCAAGTTGGTCACTGAGGAAAAAAATATCAATCTAAGCAAACCCATCGCAGAGGAGGAAATTTACCAAGAAGTTCAGGAGATGCCCAATGGAAAGGCCCCAGGTCGAGATGGCTTCACAGTGGAATTCTTCAAAGCCTGCTGGGAAGTGGTTAAACATGACATTTATGGGGTGGTGGAAGACTTCAGACGCTCGACCTCCATCTTGAAAGCTTTAAATTCCACAATGATCACTCTAATCCCAAAAGAAAATGAAGCAAGGACCCTAGACCGATACATGCATATATCTTTATGAAATGTCGTTTATAAGATAATCTCCAAAGTCATAACCAATAGACTGAAACCTCTCCTACCCACTTTGATTTCACAGGAACAAGCGGGTTTTGTAGAGGGAAGACAAATCCTAGACAACATCATCCATGCCCACGATATTATACACACGCTAAAAAGACAAAGGAGAGGGGGGATGATAATCCAACTTGACCTGGCGAAGGCTTACGACAAAATTAGCTGGAACTATATGACCAAGATGTTGGAATCCTTTGGTTTTGAACAACACTAGATCAACTGGATCCTCAATCTAGTCTCAACGACAAGCTACTCACTTCTAATCAATGGAGCCCCAAGAAAATCTTTCTCGCCTTCGAGAAGTATCAGACAAGGATACCTGCTATCCCCCTTCCTATTCATTCTGATGACGGAAGGGATAAGGAGAAGTATAAAAAGCACAACTGCAACAAGGGAAATAAAAGGCATCAAACCTTTCGAAAATTGTCCAACCTCCACACACCAATAGTTCGTTGATGATACCCTACTCCATGGCACACCCACGGTCAAGGAAGCAAAGACCTACACAAAATTCTTATAAGACTTTGGGGAAGCCTCAGGGCCAAAGAGCAACCACTCCAAATCCATGATTTATTTCTTCAACACTAATCCTGCAATTCAAAGGAACCTGGCCAACATTCTGGGATTTGAACGCAAAACTCTCCCAACGAAATATTTGGGAATTCCCCTAATGGACAGAGCCTAAAAAATGGGAACGTGGGAGTGAGTGATCAACAAACTACAGGACAGGGTAAAAAATTGGACCTACAGAGCTCTCAACTTGGCTGGGAGGCTTATCCTTACCAAAATAGTTCTACAAGCAATTCCAGCATATATGATGTCAGTGTTCCCTACTCCCAAAGGAATACTACAAAATATTAGAGCCATTCAAAGATATTTCCTATGGTGAGGTGTTGAAAATAAAAATAAATGGGCCTGGGTGTCCCGGCAGAAGGTTTGTAGACCAAAAAGCAAAGGAGGCATGGGGTTACAAGACCCACAAGTAACCAATGAAGCCTACAGGGCAAAGCTCTGGTGGAGATGGGCCAAAGACAAATGGGTACCGTGGGAAAGCCTTTGGAAGCCCAAGTATGCCCCGAACATCAATGACCAGGATCGAATTCAGTTCATGGTCTCAAGGGAGGGATCAGGCATCTGGAATCTCACCTGGCACAATAAGAACTGGATCCATAAACACAGTTTCTAGGAAGTCATAAATGGTAAAACAACCAGATTCTGGGAGGATAGATAACAACAGGAACCCAGATTGGAAAATCCGGACAGGAAAGATCTCCAACAGGAAATGACAGTGCAAGGAAAAACAAAAATCCATCACTACAAGAAGAGAAGAAATGGTAGCGACAGATGGAGGATCTGGGATAAACTCAATCCTCAAAATAGAGACCAGAGCACAACTCAAACGAAAGAGGCAGAGGAGGAATTGGGGAAAAGGAAAATTGTAGTCTCGAAGGAAGAGGACCAATTAAAGTGTGGTAGGAAAAATGGTGGGGAATTCAACCTCAAAGAGGCATGGTATTACATCGCGGAACAAGATCAAGATGACCCGATGCAACAATGGGGAAAGATTTGGTGCAGCGCCCTATGGCCAAAAATCAAAATGTTCGAATGGCTAGTTCTTCACAACCGAATTCTAACCCGGGGAAACCTTAGGAAAGGGGGTTTTATAGGTCCTTCTCAATGCCACCTTTGTCAAACAAAGGAGGAAACAACCAATCACCTCCTCGACGAATGCAATTACAGAACAAAGATATGGGATTGGGCGTCATTCATCTACTACCAGTCCAATAGGATCAGAGGTAACATCAGTGCAACCATAAACAACTGGAATGAGAGCTACAAGGAAAATGAAATGGTGAACCTCTACTGGAATCTAACGTCGAGGATGATCATTTGGGCAATATGGAAAGAAAGGAACCGACGCATCTTCAGGAATGAAATCCTATCGGAAGGAAAGCTCAATGATACAATAATCTCACAAATACGAGAAACGGTGTAGAGCCGCAACTACAAGAAGGAGAAAACACAACTCACTGACCAAGACTCCTGCATTCTGGACTTATTCCACCTAAAATACGGGCACAACAATGCACCGACAGGATGGGAACTGCAACTCCAAATAGGCGACCGCAACTGGATCCCCCCTATGGTATGGTTCCTCAAACTAATTTTTGACGGGGAGACAAAAGGAAACCAAGGAGTGGGAGGGACGGGAAGGGTGATTAGAGACAGTGGTGGTAACATCATTCAGTTGTATGCTGGGAGTATGGGAAACTCAACCAACAACGCAGCAGAATTTGGAGCCCTAGAGCTTGGCCTTGAAATCCTAAATCGCGAAAGGATGACAAACACTATCGTGGGAGGTGAATCCACCTTGGTTATCAACATGGTGAAAAGTCTCCAAAATGGTACCAAAGTGGGCAAGGTTCAGAGACACTGGTGCCTGGCACACTCCCTACATAAAATCCAGGAGCATCTGAAAACTATGAATACAGTGGAGTTGTGCTGCGTAGGTCAGCGAATGGCCTGGTGGACATGCTTGCCAATGAGGGGGTTGGAAAGGAAGGTCTGAAACTAGACACCACCTTGACCAGCATCCCAAATGGACAACTCAGAACAGACTGCATCCAATTAGCGACAAAAGACCATGAAGATAGCTTAAGCAAGGAACGTCACATCGAGGAGGGTAGTGCAAGTACTTTATGGAGGCATGCAAGACTCAGGCGGGAAATGATTGCCTCTCACTTGGCTACCAATTACCATGCAGGATCAGCATCAATATCATGCGGGGGTACAGAAGCAAGGCCCTCTAGACAGTAAGAGTAGCGAGGAAAGCATGTGGGAAAGTTCAGATGGAAAACCACATGCAGCGAATGATGCATGGCATGAGGGCGTAACATGGCCCAGACTTGATCCACCATGTCAAAGTACAGGTATGAACAACTGTACAGTCGGATCTCAAGCGAGCAAGGGTAGGGACCCATACATGAATAAAGGTCAAGTCAACATGATCATACGATCCACACCAGGGAAAAAGGATGGAAGAGATTACCACTGTGGGAAAACCATGATTGGAAGGACAAGCTCGCAACAGGGGAAGCTCAATAAAAGGAGAGACATCAGGAAGATATGCAAACAGAACGCGCGCAACAACATGGACTATCACAGATACAAGGGTAGTGAAAGGAAGAATCCTCCTGAAGTTAGGTACATGCAGAGTTTACCGCAAAGGAGCAGCTACAGGAAAAGCCGGATGGCGCGAATGAAGTAAACAAACAGGAAGAGGAACCCCCTTGGAAAGGAAGTACAAACAACTCACGATGGATGTTAAGAATGGAGCAGGCGACAAAAGATGCGGAGGACACCTTTCGAACTTTGGTTGCGCCGAAAGGAAAAGTGACCATTACACAGTGGGAAAATGAATAAAATAAAAATGCAAAGGCAAAGTGTGGGATTCACTTCCATAGGAAGCAGACTGGGTAACAGACCCGGGGGCCGCGGAGCCTAGGGAAACCCTCTACCATAAAACAATGGATATGGCTTGGCTAACTAAGATGATGATCGAAAAAGTGAGTTCAGAAATGGAAGACACCAGACAGGAAGGTCACAAGGAAAAAAAAAAAATGTTGGACGATATCCTGAGTCGCCTCAGCAGTCTGAAAACTATCACCAAACTGTTAGTTGAGGTCAAGAAGGACCAAAAATCCCAGATGGAACGTTGGCTACTCAGTTCCACCTCTATCTGCGCTATGTCCACCACATGGACATCATGATGGCCGCCAACCCACATTCGGAAGACTCTCACGATCTCCGAGAAGGATGATAACAAGAGCCAGGTGGATGGTGGTAAGAAACACATCATCGTCTTGTACTAGTGAATAGTTAGTCTATTGGTAGTAATGCCAGGCTTAGTCAGGTTAGTTCAGACCTACTACCCACTTGGACTTAGTGGTTTGTTTCAACTCTTGCTTTTATGATTGTGTTGCTTATCTTTTATCAAACTGGACATGGTAGGACTAGCCTGGTTTCCATTGATGGCAGACCAGTCCCACCCCTCGTAAATATCAGCAGCGCAACTCAGGCACCGCTGGTCTGGTTTCCTTCTAGGCAAATGAGAATGCCCCCTTTTTTGTATCATAATTTTCTACAGTAATACAACTTCTTACACTCACTTACAAAAAAAAAAAGTTTATTGAGGCTAAATTATTTTATAGGATTTAAAAAAAGAAAAAGATTACTTAGAATTCCTAAAAAAATTAGGAAGGTGAATTGTATGCCAGATTTTTTAAAATTAAAATTTAAGCCTATTTTAATCTTTCATCTCTTTAAAATATAAAAACTTGTATTTTTTTATTTTTTTAAATATTTATTCATTTTTAAATTAAAATAATTTATATGTCCTAGTATTTACATTATCTTAACTTTTCTTATATTTTCAAATATACATAAAATATTTTTTTATTATTAAATATCTTAACTTAATTATATTTAACTTAATTATAAATGACTATGTAGACTTTTTTGAGATTGGTGACCCTGAAATAAATTGATTTACATTAAGCCTGTTTTGCAAGAGTTGAATATGTCTATGATTAAAATCTTGACGTGTTACATTTGAAAATGAAAATAACTATGTGGATTTTTAAAAATGTTTTCCCGTAAATTCACAATGTTATTAATGTTTAGTGTATCAACTATTTTGGTCAGCTAACTTTGATAACTATTTTCATCAGGTTAATAAAGTTGATGATGCACTTTATTGACTGGATATTATATTGAATATGTGAATTGTTCACTGTCCACTTTATTGAGTGGATAATACATTGAAGTTTTTGTTTAAATATGGGATTTCATTTAATAATTTTATTGAAATTTGATGAAATAGATTTTGGTAAAATGGTTATTTTTTAATTTTTAAATTTATTTTTAATAGATAAAGTATTTTGAATTTTTTTTTTTTTTAGAAATGGTTATTTTTTGTTTTTTAAATTGTATTTTGAAATGTATAAAATATTTTGAAAGTTTTTTGAGGTATTTGAATTATACAAATTAATAATTTAAATCTTAATAATTTAAATCTGAATCTGGATTTCCATCAATTTTTTTGTTAAATATTTGGTAAACTTGATAAAAAAATGTACCTCTAAAAAAGTTAAAAAAAAAAAGTGGAACGTTTAGAATAATCTATTCAATAGTGAAACGTTTAGAATAAGCTATAATTGAATGATGTTTTTTATTTATGGGCATAGCTCATGGTGTTAATTTCTTCCCTCCCCGCAGTTATAAGAGACGTTGTTTCTCTTGGTACGATTATATATAACCGAAAATTCCCATCGCATAACGCCGGATTCAATCATTTCTTAAAATAATGAAATTGGAATTGGAATTGCAGAATGCTTGATCCGATAATTGCAAACTATGGCAGAGGTCAAGTATCTTACTTCCTGGCCGATGGAGATACTGTGGTCGATCTGGTTAGTGAGTAATGTTCAAAACTAAACAATCGTTTCATAATAGATTGTGATTGGCATTTTTCTTAAATATGTTACCTTCATCTCAAATTACAGATACCGGCAGACATGGTTGTAAATGCAACTTTGGCAGCCATGGTAAAGCATGCTGGAAATCCTGGCGTAAATATCTATCAAGTTGCTTCCTCCATTGCAAATCCAGTAAGTCTTCGAAATATTGCAAAAATGGTATTTGAGCATTTCAAATATAATCCATACATTGATAAGAAAGGAGAGCCAATAAGACTGGTCAAGGAATTAACTTACATACCTGCTGAGGAGGACTTCTATGGCGCTTTGGCAATGGATTTGAAGTCCCCCGGTGTAAGTTGAAGTTGCATTTTAGTATTTATTTCGTGTTGAAGACTGTGTAAAGATTTCCACAGCAATTCGATGTATTACTTACTCATGGTTTACTTGCAGATAACCAAATTAGCGACAGATCAGTTGAAGTATATGGCCAAGATCTACAAGCCATACGCATTTTACAAAGCAAGGTCAGTAGTTATAGCTGAAATTTCACACCCAAAATATAATTTTTTGAATTGTTGTTGTAAGCGATTTAACCTCACCATAAAATTGACATACGCACAGATTCGATATCTCAAACTTGGAGAAGTTGTTCCAAGAGCTTTCTGAGGAGGAACAACAGATTTTCACATTTGATGTTAAAAACATCGAGTGGCATGATTATATTGGAAATGTTCATATCCCTGGACTTCGTCAGCATGTGATGAGAGGGCGAGGTACAGGAAAACCGCTTATAAAGATCTCGAGCAATGAATCGTTCGAGGGCCAATATCTTGGTTCTCCTATTTTTCTGAATTAATAAGCCGCACGATATTTAACAATAAAAATGGGAGAATAGCACTAGATTGGGATGGAGAAGACATTCATGGCACCATAGGCTCACATGTCTTTTGATATTTTTATGATAATTAAGTTTGAAATGGGGACACAAAACTGCTGACATCTTTAGGGCTTAATTAAGCTTTTAGTACATTTTGGTTTAGTCAATTCATAGTCAAACATTTTTTATACCGTTGCTGACATCTTTAGGGTTTATATTAAGATTTTATATCATTTTGGTTTAGTCAATTTTTGGTCCAACGTTTTTATGGATTAATTTAATATATTCATCAACCTTAAATAATCGATGTTTCTCTCAATATTTATAGTTTTTTAATATAGTATTACAATTTGGTTTTCTGAAAGTGATGAAAAAAACAGTCTCTACAATTATAATGTTTTAGAACTAATCCTATTTTAACAAAGTTATATGGAATCATTTCTTTAAAAAAAGATTAACTTATAGTTAGAAAGTTAGGAAAAAAATGATTAAAGTCAAGGTGTTTTTTTATCAAATATCATTTAAATATCAATCATTAAATAATAACATTAATCCCTTTTGTTGCTCATTTTAAGAAAGTTTCTCATAAATGCCTAGAAATAATTTAGGAAAGATATTAAAATATATAAAGGTTTTTTTTGAGTTAAGAGTTATTGAAATAAAGTTATAAAAAAAAGTCATTATTAAATTCAAGAATCATAAGAGTTGGGTAAAAGAAAATTAATTGTAATATATGAATTAAATAAGGTTATTCATTTTCCCCTAATCTTTTTGGTATTTATATTGACAAGTTAGAGTCATGTTTGGAAGTAGGTTGTGTTATCACTAACTTGGTTTGGATAGTCACGATCCTTCTTATTTATGTAAATGGTGATTGTTCTTTTTGTTAGGTACAACTTTCATCTTTACAAGAAACTAAGAATTCTCAAGGATATATTTTCTAGCACTAGTATGTTATTTATAAGATAAACATTAATATCATCAAATCGAGGGAAACTAGTTATCCTACTTGTGTGTGAGACAATAATTTAGAGGAATTTAATTGGTACAAGTATGTTGGAGTTTACCTTCATCACAAGATCAAGAAATATTTTGTTGATAAAATGATTAATGATGGATAGAAAACTTATTTTAGTCTTGAGAACAACTCTAAAAATAAACAATTTCTTTTGTGAAAAAGAAAGTCCTCTTTGAAAATTGTTTCTCTTAGCGTTATCTTCTATGGATGTCAAATATAGGGTTGCAACATTTCTAGAAAAACTTGGAGGACAATCGAACAAATCCAAAAGAGTTTATAATTTATAATCTTAAAATTAAAAGAAATACACCATATTCAATCCTCCTATTAGATATCATACTTTCACCCACTTAGAAAAAGCCTATGATTCGGTACTTAATGTAAAAGAACAAGATAATTAACATGCAGTATAAGAGGCTTCATAACATTGTTTGAAATTTTTGTAAAATACTCTTGAGACTTATGGCATAAAGATGTTGATCTTTGGTTAAACCGATGGGAGAATAGAGGGGTAGATAACTCTAAGAAAAATTGTGGTCAAATGAATAATTGGATAATACTAAAAATTTAAAGAACTATAAAGAGATCATTGAACCCTAATTAAAAGTTCAAAAGTATTTTTTCATTATGTCTAGCATAAAGAAGAAAATTAACATTACTAAAATAANAGAAAAATTGTGGTCAAATGAATAATTGGATAATACTAAAAATTTAAAGAACTATAAAGAGATCATTGAACCCTAATTAAAAGTTCAAAAGTATTTTTTCATTATGTCTAGCATAAAGAAGAAAATTAACATTACTAAAATAAAAATGAACTTTCACTATAATCATAGTGAAACTAGGGTCTAAACAAAACCTTTTTTTCCAAGAAAAAATTACTCGATATTATAATAGATTTATAATGTCATTTACATATCTAGCTCTGTCGAGCTTGGTTACCAGTGTTTTCAGAACAAAAATTTCGCCAGGCTATGCCATCAAGGCAGAATAAGGGAATCACACAAATGTCAATCAATACGACACGCTTACAGTCAAAACGACAGTGATGGAATGACATTGAAACAAAGTCAAAAAAACACACAGATCGCTCGCCCACCTGGTAATGAAAAGCTGTAACAGTATGTTCGCCCACCAGGAGGACTCCAAATAGAAGTAGATTCCCACGGATAGCTGAGGACAGTCACGCTGTAACCCCACAGAGAGTTGACAAAGACCGGCCAACAGGGGTTTATTGTAGGCTGTAGCAGACCACCGATGGAATACATCATAAACAGAAAATTAACAAAGACGATACAGAGCGATTGCCCACCTCAGTTGAACAGATTTAGGTGGGAGATGTGACTTTCAATACCATCTTCACTATGATAAATCGAAAGTATCCCCACCTCCCCTCTGAGAGCTCTTTTTGAAAGAGAATCAGCCATCTTATTATGTGATCTAGAAAAGTGCTGGTACTTGTTGTCCATGAAGAGCTTTGAGAGAGACAGAGTTTTTTCTTTCCAGCCTTCAATTTGTACCGAGTGGAGGTTGCAGATTTTGTTGATCCAGTCGATAACAACACGAGAGTCTCCAAGGACATGAAGGTGATCAAGTGACCACAGAGAGGCAAGGGCGAGGGTAGTCCATAGTCCCATTAACTCTGCTTTTGTATTCGATCCCTCCCCACAATTTATGAACCAATAAGTGGTTCTCTTTGCATGATATTTGAAGAAACCACCAGCCCCGCAGCAAAGACCAGTGGAGGCCGCTGCTCCATCAAAACATGCCAGAGTGTAACCATCAATCAAAGAGATCTCACAGATCTTGGGAGTAATAAACTTGTAAGAGGGAGGGAGCCAATGGAAAGAGGCCCCAACTCTATGGATTACCGCCTGGATGGAAGGAGGACGGTCTTCAAAAATTGCTTTGTTCCTCTCTGTCCATAACTGCCAGCAAATGTGTACAACCAAAGATGGGGGGGCAGATTTGTGTGAGATCCAGTCAGAAAAGCATGCAGAGAATGTGGGTCCTTTCCAGTCCACAGGGATGGAGAAAGAAATGCTTAAAAGATGCCAAACCTCCTGCGTGAAAGTACAGTGTACTAAGAGATGGTGCACATCGTCTAAAGCGAGATTGCAAAGAGGGAAAATGCCAGGACCCTCCCAACCTATATGTCTGAGAGCCTCCCAGGAAAGAATTTTCCCTCTAGTCGCTAACCAGATGAAAAGTTTAAGCTTAAGTGGGACCTGCCATTTCCAAATAAGGAGAATCCACGAGTGGTCAACCTCCAGCCTCATCTGTTGAAGGTAGGTTTCATAAAGATTTTTAACCGTAATGGAGCCTGTAGCATCTCCCCCGGCCCAAAGAAAAATATCAGGAGTATCGGAGAGTGTGATCCCGGCTCCTTTGAGGGTTGTAGTGTAGCGGCTCCATTCTGTTGCAAGGGAACCCTCAAGGGATAGGGAGCCACTATCCAACCAGCCATCCAGAAGGGAAAAAGCCTCGGTCTGTAATTTAATTTGTGACAGGTGTGTGAAATTCAGAGCCTCCATCCGCGCGCTCAGCAATGGGGAGAAGATTGAATGTTCTCCCATTCCCAGGATCATATCACGGCCAATGCGGATATCAAATCCCGAACCCGGCTTCCATCTTAACCAGTGTAAAACAACCTGTGAAGTCGCTACCATACCTTTCCAGAGAGGTGAGGCCCAACGCTGAAGGAGAGTAGGCTTTCTGATCCAATCATGGAGGGACAGGGGGTCCAAATACTTAGCTTGGATAAGTTGACTCCAGACGTTATTGTGAGTGAGAGCTCTCCAGAAGGAGTTGGCCAGAAGAGCTGAATTGAATGTGGAGAGAATTTTAAGCCCCCAGCCCCCTGCCTTTCGAGGCTTAGATAGCTCTTGCCAGCTACAAAGATGAAATCGTCGCTTGTTGACTAGATCATTCCATAAAAAGTTGTAAGTGAGTCTCCGAAGGGTGTGGATAATTTTTGCTGGTAAACGCTCCAGAGACATCCAGTAGACGGCTAGACCTTCCAGGACCGACTTGACCAGTATATAATGGCCCCCAATCGACAGCCATTTATTACACCAGAAACTGATTTTTTTTTCAAAAAGTGCCACAAGCCACTGACAGTCACATGGAGTGGAAGATCCCATATTTAGCTGGTATCCAAGATAAGAAAAACCTTCACTAAGACTGATGAAAGGAAGGGGGATGGAGCCCTTTAGATGCTGAAGTTCTGTATCTGTAATGCCCCAAAAATGTACTGTTGATTTTGTATAATTTAGGGACAGCCCCGAGGCAAGACTAAAGAGCTGTAAAGTATCTTTTAGGACCAGCCATTCCCCCAGGTCAGCGCTCAAGAGAATGAGAACATCGTCACAAAACATAAGGTGGATTAAATTAATGCAGTTTGAAATCTTTAGACCGGTGAGAAGGTGTTCTTCGATTCTTTTGGAAAGAAGGAGGCTGAGTGCTTCCATGATGAGGATAAATAGGTAGGGGGAAAGAGGGCACCCCTGTCGGAGGCCCCTTTCACTCTTGAAGAAGCTAGAAGGCTCTCCATTGATTAATATAGCAAAGTTGGCATTTGTAACACATGAGAGTATCCAATGACTAAAATTTTCACCAAACCCCACAGAGAAGAGAATTAATCTAAGAAACTCCCAGTCGATGTTATCGAAGGCTTTTTTGATATCTAGCTTCAAAACGAGCGCTTTTAACTTATTATGCTGTATGCTATGTATGCACTCGTGGGCAGTAGCAACTGCATCTTGGATTCTTCGACCATTTAAAAAGCCCAGCTGCTTAGCTGAGATACATCTATGTAAAAAAGGCTTTATTCTGTTAGAGATTACTTTGGATATAATCTTGTAAACAAGATTACAGAGTGAAATTGGCCGGTAATCATTGAAGTCTAGTGGGTGTAGTTTTTTTGGGATTAAAACCAAAAAGGTGGAGTTGAGACTCCCAATTACCTTACCCCTGATGCGTGTATCTTCAACCATTTGGAGTAGGTCCTCGCCCACTAGTTCGAAGAAATGAAGGAAGAATTCTGACGTCCAACCATCAGGTCCAGGGCTCCTTTCCTTCTTGAATTTATGTAGAATGTCTTTTATCTCCGGCAAAGAAACTGGTTCGTAGAGGGTGTCAGCTTCCTGTTCAGAAACAATCGAAGGAAATAAACCGGCTGTGTAGCATTTTTCCGGAAGATTGTGGCTGTTCTGTGCATTGTATAGTTGTTTGAAAAAACTGACCGCTTCTGACTTAATTGCCTCCTGTCCATGTATGATATCCAACCCGCCTCTATTTATGGACCAAATACATTTTTTAAGTCTATTGAAACTTGCAACATTGTGAAAATACTTTGAGTTGGTATCGCCGCTTTTAAGCCAAGTGGCTCTGCTCCGGAGCCTCCAAGCGTCCTCATGAGAGCAAAGTATAGAGTTTCTATTAGTCTCGAGCGATTTCAGTCTATCAGCCTCCTCTGTAGTTAAAGAAGCACTAGACGAATGTTTGATAGCTTGTATGATCTCACTTTCCAGTGAGACAAGACGGGCCTGTTCATTTTTTTTCTTAGCATGATACCACGATCTGGTGGTGTCCTTCAAAGCTTTTAATTTCCATACAAGACGCCGCTGTGCATTATCTTCTGTGAGAAAACAGGGGTCGCTCCAAACTTTAGCAACCAATTCATTGTAGTCCGACTCTTTGATCCAATTATGATTGAACTTGAAAGGTGACGAGCAAATCCTGTTTGGAGGTCTCAGCTGTAATAAAATGGGAGTGTGGTTCGAGATGAAAGGGTGTTCAACCCACGAGGTCGGTAAAATAGTGGAGGACAAGTATTCATCGGCAACAAGGAACCTATCGAGCCTTCTAGCAATGGCGGCTGGCCCCGATCTGCCATTCCTCCAAATGGGAACAAGCAGATCAGGTAAGATATCAGTCAGTTTGTTGGAGTAAAAAACATACCTGTAAAAGTCTTCGGTGGCCCCCGGCACAAAGCTGCCTCCCCAGTTCTCATTGGCTGATAAGATAATGTTGAGGTCTCCACCAACAACAAGATAGGGGATGGAGAGAATACCACTGTCGGCGAGATGCGACCAATATCGCTTTCGGTCCGAGCAAGGGCCGTATAAATTAAGAAGAGCAATCTCCCGTGAAGAAGCTAGACAACGACCCATACATAGAATACCACCTGCAGTCAATGAGAGTCTTAGTTCAAAATCACTTGGCTCCCAAGCCACTAGTAGACCCCCGGAGTTACCAGTGGAGCTAACAGCCACAATAAACCAGGTTGGACGAAAAAGATACATAAAATCCCTGGATTTTTGTGCATCTGAAAGCGTTTCTTGAAGGAAGATAATATCTGGCTTTGGTCGCTCCAGAAGTCTTCTGAAAGAGGTAGCCTTTAGAGTGCCTCCAATCCCTCGAATATTCAGGGATAGCACTATCATTATTTAGTACGTGCTAAGGCCTTGAGTGCTCTAAGGGCCTTTCCATCTTGAATCTGTAGGTCTGAACCGGATTGAACGGAGTTCTGTATCTCCTTTTGTTTCCTGGAGCTTCTCGTCTGGAGCGGCGAGAGATCCGTGCCAATGCCTCTCGACCATGCTAGTGATTTAGTAACTTTGACAAGTCCCAAGGAGGAAGTGCTCCCAGCCTCAACCCCTGGACTGATGAGTTCTTTACCCCTATAAATAGCCAGTTGTGGATCAATATTTGGTAAAATAGAGGGCGAGGTCGAAGAGGCCAAAGCATCTAGAAGAGTAGGATCCACATCTTCCGACTGTCCAAAGCCTGGGGGCTCCGAGGATAGAACTTCAGTCTCAATAATAGAGGGAGGAGAAATAGGAATCGTAGGCGAAGAAGGGATCAGGGGAGAGGCGACTGTTGTCTACGGTAGGCTGTCAGGAGTAATAAGAGGCACTCTGTCCCGGGAGCTAGTCGGATCTGTGGCTCTACTAGTAAGCCAAGGAAATCTTTGAAAGGTGAATTTTTCTGCCTCTGACAAAGTAGAGAAAAAGGTAGGGCAGATTCGGCTAACTAAGTGTAGAGGTGAATCCGCTGAAGAAGTAACTGGACGAGAGGGGGACACCTCCAGAAAGTCAAGGGAGGGGTCAGGATCCATGTAGTCTGGAGGGCTATGGAGGAGATCACTCTCTTCAGAGTATTCCAGTGAAGACTTACCCGGACATGAGCGGTGAAGATGTCCCGTCGCACGACAGATGTTGCAGCGGAAAGGAATCCCGAGGTAGTCCAGGGGCTGTAAAATCTTCCGACCTCTCCAAGAGATCTCCAAGGTTTCCATGAGAACAAAGGGTATGTAATACTTGTGATACTTGTTATCACACTATTTGTAATTATTCAATCCCTCTATAAGATGCCAATCTTGTGTAACAACTAGAACTACTTGTCAGTGTCACCTAGGAAAGTACTTCCCTCATTTTAGTGAAGGACAAAAGTCCAACATAAGGGAGGATTCTATAGTGAACTCAAGGGAGGATATAGCAAGCTAAGGCAAGTCCATAACCCCCCTATCTTAGTCACTCAATACTTTAGGGTAGGCCTAGGAAATATGAAGCGTGAAATTGGTTTTAAAAGGTAATTGCTCAACCTATGCAAGACAAGGAACGTTCCAATGCATATAATATTCAATTACCAAGTGATATTTCATACCATTCACCTTTAGACATTAGATATCAATTAAAATCAATTGTTGTTGTAAAAGTGCAGGAGTTGACTAGTCTATATCAATAATAAAAAAATTGGCCCAAAAAATTAGTGAATTTGTCTTAGAATTTATCCTTCAAAAAGGAGAACAATATGTAATTGATAAAAAAATGACTCCGAGTAGTTTTAGTCACAATATTAAGTAATCATGCAATAATAATATACATCCCTAATGTTTATAGAAAACATTTTATAACAACAACAATAAATTCACTGGTTTTCTTAGAGTTTTGTTAGAGTTAAAATAAGTGAGGTTTGCTAAATCATTTTTAGAGATAGAGATAGAGAGAGAGTTTTATCAAATAGAATAACGTCGTCAAATAGAATAACGTCGTCTACTTTCTTAGGAAAAATGGAATAACGTCGTCTACTTTCTTAGGAAAAATGGACTCAATGTAATGCATCCAAGGAGGCCAAGCAAAAGAAAAGGTGAAGGTTTACATCCTAGAGCTATCCACTAAATAGGTCAAACCTCAAAGGATAAGAACACTAAAGTTTATCCATTCATAAACCCTTGGTGTCATGCCACTTCTTCCAATGTGTCTAGCTAAGAATATGAATGGAAAATGGGTCTTGAACCCTAGGGGGATATCCACTCCTAACCCCTAGAAATAAACCCTAGCCAAGATAAACCTTAAGGGGATATCCATTCCAATACTTCAAAGAAAATCTTGAATGCTTCAACTAGTAAAGGTGAAAACGACAAGGGAAGGGGATAACCACTCTTAATCCTTCCTTAAGGTTTCAATATTATTCAAGTAAAAATGAAAACATGCAACGATTACTACTCTAATAGAGAATTTAACCAAAATTTACTAATAATAATCACATGCATTGAAAGTAAACACTTATTAGCAAGGTGCATCACCGTGAACAAGAGAGAAAATCCATCTAGACATCACTCCAATAGTGTGCATGAGACTCCAAGAGAGAAAAAGAGGTAGAGAAAACTTTTCTACGAGAGAGATCTCACAAGTGTGAGAAGTTGTGATGATGCAAAAATTATTTGAGTGCTTCCTCTATTTATATGAGGCAACCAAGAACTATTATCCTCACTAATAAAATAAAATTATGCTAATCCATGACAACAAGTGGGGTTGACCCATCAAATATCTTGTAGGAGTGATAATACATGAAAATAAACCATCACAAGGTCACATGTGTGGTGACTTCAAGCTTCCAATGGGTGAAGATAGCATCCCAAGGCTACATGTCATCATCAAATGGTGTAGGAAAGGTGGGAGACCACCATAAAGTGGCATGTCACATCTCAATCTCATCATATGGTCTCCTAATGGAAACCAAGCTCCATCATCTCAATCATGCCCTAACACATGACGTTGTCATCAAGAGCCCAATGTTAAGGGTAAGAGGGCCATCATCTAAGGTGGAATGATCATGCACCACCTATTTAAGTAGTTTCCAACATCCTCCATGAAGTGTTGAACAAGGTGAGGGGTGCACTACATAAGGTGTGGGATTTTTTCCCATCTTTGTGCCATCATGATCGCATATGAAAAATGAAATCCCATCCATCCATCATCCATTGTTTAGACAATGTGATAGCCTGCATCTGAGTATGTCAAGCCATCATGTGACTCAATTCTTTTCATCAAATGTGTCATATCATATAATAGGTTCACATCATCCTCAGTGAAAGCATGTGATGTCTTTCAAAGGACCCTTTTAGGCGCATCTAAATCAAATAAAAGATAAGGAATCAAGCAAGACTAGTGATCACAAGGTATAACGGTACTTATATCATATAAAGTAAATTGTTACTTAATATGAAAGCCACATTCACAATTCACATCAAGTATCCCATTAAAAATTCACATTAGTTCAATACTTTATGCAATTTCACAAGTTTAGGTATGGGAGGACCATCAAAAGACCCTATTAGGTGTGCCAACCAGTCCAAAAAATAAAATACCCAAGAAGATGGATACATCCCAAGAGATGTAGGAAAGAAAATAAACCCTTTAATAGTAAGTGTGTTATTGAAATGTGTTGGGCTTACTTCATGGATTTGGAATCATTTGGTACATTTCTATGAACTCCTTTGTAGAGGGAGCACTTGTTTCTTGGTACTTTTTGCATTCCAAACCCCTTTTCTTACCGTTTGATATTCATTTTTTACTTTGCAAGTCCCCTTTATAGGTTTGAAGCATTATTATTCATTTTTACTCGGATAAAATCCTTTTATAGATGTGCATTCAGTGCATCAGGACACAACGATTACCATTAGAGAGGGTAGAGCTCAATTTTTCTTTTGGATTTTATAGTTGTTCATTATTTATTTTATAGCAGTTGCATCAGCCTTCACATTCTATCCCTTCTTCTCATGAAAGAATGAATCATGACCCATTATCAAAGTTTAGTACATTGCAATAATATCCATCATGGTAAGTGTTAATTATGGAATGGAATGTTACCCTTGTTAGAGACTCCCAGTGATACCCATGTTCCTTGGGGGTGACAACACAGGATTGGAGCACAAATGATGGTCACCAAGGTGAAATAAGGAAACAAGAATAACTTGTTGACCTTGTGATTCATTATCTAACCTCAACCAATTATCCTCATTAACATTCCTAATATATTAAATATGACACTTCATATGAAACGAGGGCTAATGTACCTCATGATGATGATGGAATACCATCTCCCAAGGACTATTTTGATCAGATGTGATGAGCTTTGTTGATGAAGTGTGAGAGAAGAATTTGAGGGGGATGTCGGGATACTATGAGTTGATACATTGATCATGATCATCGTCAGGATCCATTTTTACATTGTGGGCGATGAGACATGATATATTTAGTTACCCCTAGGTGAGAGGGGGTAACATTTGGTTCCAACATGGGGACATGTGCTCATTTTAGAGCACATGAGAACCTCAACATCTCCGGTAGTCCATGACCTGCAACCTGAATCACTAAAAAATTTGTGCTACATTCTAACATGTCCACATCAATACTACAAGGGGGATGTTATTCACCCGGTTAAGAAAATACAAAACCATGCAGAAAATATAATATTTCTATTTTCATCATTATATCATTTTTCTATTTCATAATATAGACATGAATGCATAGTAAAGCAATGAATAATAGCAATAAGGGAATGCAACAATCAAGAATGCAATGACCCATCTAACATACCTACTTACCTAAGATAAGAAAAGAGAATTTAGGTCAAGGAATATTCAACTAAAAGGATATCCCCTGAAGATTGAGAAGGGATCAGAAGGAATCTAAATATATCCCTACAGTTTCCCAAATAAGAGGATGAAATATAGGGGACAAATTTTGTCCTAGAGAAAATTTTTCACTCCCAACCCAAGGCTGTTGGTTGTGGAGTCTGATTATCTTCCTGATTCAGAGGTCCTTGCTTTCAGCCATGTTTATACCCCATGAAGTATTTACACCCCAGAAGTATGTAC
>SNQJ01S0045870.1:15626-27541 GCA_010110895.2 Picea sitchensis
GCCATGTTAAACCCTAGCATGATCATGGTCCCATCAAAGTTTAAAAGATACTTGTGTGTGCCTGGTCTGTTGAGCACAAATTGTTTTTGGTCTTTCGAGCACAAATTGGTTCTGTTTCTATTTAAGCACGACTTGGATCTGTTGAGATCGACTTGTTTATTGTCTCCTCGGGCATTATATAACTCTATCTTTTATTGGGCATTTATTTTAAAGGGAAGTCTGTACATGTTCAAATTTTAGGAATCATAGGCTCAACGTTGCATGATATTGTTTGAATGTCATGTATGGTTGCTATTGTCAAATCAAGATTTGTGTTGATGAACACATGTGTGAGATTAAATCAAGGCCCAATTATGAGTTTTGATGACAGTGGATTGTACAAATCAGTGTTGGAAAGTCGACTGTTGGTGGTTAATTCTGGATCGATTATTATTTGATTTCAAGTAATGAATATTGGATATGGATGTTTGGAATCATTGTGTATTTTTCGATTTTGTTTTAAAAGGAAAAGGGTTTGGCATTGGAATAGGAAAGACCATGGCTCGAATGGTTATGATGTTATTGTGAAATTGGCAATGATATTAATATGATGTTGTATATTTATTGTATAAGATGCAAAGATTTATATAATTGAAGAATTCTAGGCAATTGAATTGTTTTTTTTTATAAAAGTCAACAAGCCTTCTTTCTGTAAATAAGGAACAGTTAAATGATTTTGTTTTTAGAGTGGATGCTTATTGGATTGTGGCCTGAATAGAGTTATGGTTGTTGTTTGCTTTAAATTATTTTTTATGAACACTATCTGTATTATTCCCTCTCATACTCTCACATTTTCGCTCATTATAACCCCTCACGATCCCAATTTCATTTTTACACGCCCTGTTCTATTAAATAAATTTAAAGCTCTATATGACAGTGATAAAGATATCACACAGAAATAGGTGGTAGCTGATATATTTTGGTATTGATTGCACGTTTAATTATTTAATGAATTGTTGAGCAGTACTCGTGTTCTTACTCCATGTCATGCTACCACTTTTTTTCTCATTACAATCCCTCCAGATATCCCATGAACCCTATTTCACCCCCTCCTCATTTGGAAATTATTAAATAATTATTATGGATTGAATTGCATGGGTCTTATGTCAATTTCTGAGCCAACATTTGTTTCATATAAAGAGAATATCATGTATGGTCTGTTAAGGGCTAGTTGTTAATGAATCACTGCATACATGATGCGTTTCTTCAACAGAGGTAGTCATGATAGAAACAATAGGGGAAGAGGTAACTGGAACAGAGGGCCTAGAAGGCCTAGATTATTAATTCATTTTAATGCTGATCCTTAAGAGTTGAACCAACTTTTCCAAGCTGGGTTTTTCAATTGGATTCGACAAGGGATAGTTCATCCTAGACCAGAGAGGCCATCCTTCCAGCCTCAAAATATCCTTGGTATTCCTATGCCTCCCCATGTATCTATGCAACCAAAAGTTCCCAAAAATGATGGATGGTAGGAGATTGTTCATCCAACAATATCCTACCATCTTGGATGTCCCAACTTGTCATTGCCTCCTCCTCCTCCACCTGTAAATCCAAATGCTCAAATTTCCCCTGCACACTCACCTGTTCAATCCTCTCATGCTAGCAAATGACTTAAAACCGAGCCCCCCCCCCATGTGTAATACAAAGGTAAAGATGATGTTTGCCCCTCATCTCCTTCAGATGACTCAACAAAATCAGTGTCCTCCCGTATGCACCTGAGGGACGATTGTTCCCATGTTATTAGTGAGATTAAGCCTCAAGGTTCGAATCAACCTAAGGCTAATTTTGGGAAGTCCAAAGGGGACAACAATGACAGAAGAAGAATTTCCTCTCAAAGTGGCAAATATGGATTTTAAATTATGTGTTATGGTTGATTTGTTGAAGAAAATGGATTGCAGAAAGTTTTGGACAACAAGCTATTTTTTTGGATAATGTGGATATTTACCTATTTTGGATATATTTGAATTATTTCTGATATTTAATATTCAATTTTTGGAAATATTTATGGGATCTACAATGAGGCATGTGTTCAAATGATTAACTAATTTTGTTTATTTTTGTAAAGAATAAAAAGGGAGCCACAAGGGGTCCCACCTACCTAGTTATTATTTAATAAAGACCCTTAAGTATTATTATTATTATTACTTCCCCTAAACTAAAATTAGTTAAGTTTAATTAACTTAACTAAAGGAGGTAGTTGAACTACTTCAACTCATTTGGAATGCATAAAAGCCGAATGAGAAGGAAGAACACGAGGATAATAGAAGGAGAAAACAATACTAAGGTTTGCTCATTTGTTTTCATGAGATAGTTTAGTTTTCATTCATTCTTCAATTCATTAAAGGCCTAATTCTCTTTTTGATAGCAGGGTCCTATTATAGACAACACGGTTCAAAGTTGAACCATATCATTCAGATGCTTGTTTCATAGGTGTTGATCTATCTTTGATAGTCTGTGTATACTTGTTTGTTTATGGATTAGATTTCATAACTAATAAAAGATATTCTGCACAATCAAGTTGGCAGCAGTCTGTGACAAACTGATCCAGATTTTAAAGTTTAGTTTTTACATCTTGTCAGAGTCCTTTTGTATGGTTTTCATTAGGGATATCTAAGTTTGACTTTGGTCCATGCCCTCACAGGGATTTTGTAAAGAGAAAGATACTTTTGATTTCTTGGAATGAAATAAAGCGATTTCTATTCTGTCTCATTTGTGTGTAATTGTGACTTGGTTACTTTTTCTTTTGATCTCCACATTTAATTTTTGCAATCTGTATATTTTCAGAAAAGTATATAAAAATTTCAGATTTTGCAACAATCTTTTCATTTAAAAAATCAGCCTAATCCCTTGTAATTAATACTTGTGGATTGGGAAATTCATTTTGAGGCTATTAAACATAGGGTGATATTCCCAACTATCTTGCCTTATCCAGGCGATATTCAAAAATGCCTGAGTAAGATAATACATATATTTTCCTCAACGCACACTAGATGAGTGGCTGAGTGAGTGAAAGAATGATGCATCATCCTCTCTTATTTATACTAGCTGATAGGCACTAGGGTTGTGTCTTTTCACCAAGTAGGGCCAACTTCTTCAACTAGTGTTTAAAACTACTTTAATTAGCCCTAGGGGTCGACTTCTCAATTAGTACCATATAAACATGGTTTGACCAATCCACAATAGGGGATTTGGTCATACATAAGTCCCGACATGATCAATCCATAAAAGGGAATTGATCTATATAATAATAACTCAATTATATTTAGAATATTCTTCGCAGTTACAATATTTCAACACTCCCCTTAACAAGAAGGGTATTCTATAACATCATCAGGAGAGAGAGAGGACAACAACATCATCAACATTTGGAACATTGACTGAAACATCTATAAATCATTGAAAGTTTTTCTCATCATCAATAACATCATCCTTCACAACATGGAGTTGGAATAGTATCATCATCGTCATTCATAACATGGAGCTGGAATAACATCATCATCATCATTCACAACATGGAGTTGGAATAAAATCATCATCTGCATCAATATCAATTAGCATAAAAGCTATAACAACAACATCAACAACACTAAGATGATACACCATCATCAACAACATGAGGCTGGAGCAACATCATCAACAACAACACGACGCTGATATAGCATCATCAACACGAGGCTAAGATAACAACATCATCAACACGCGGTTGAGATAACAACATCATCATCAACATGAGGTTGAGTCAACAACATCATCATCAACATGAATTTGAGATAACAACATCATCAACATGAAGCTGAGATAACAACATCATTAACACGAGGTTGAGATAACAACATCATCATCAACACGAGGCTGCGTCAAAAACATCATCATCAACACAAAGCTGAGATACAAAAATCATTATCATATGGCAACATAATGAGGCATGTGCAACAACAAAATTTTGTGGTACTCTGACAGACCGTCCTTACTGGACCTTCTGGATCTTCCCAAGAATCATAATATTCCCTAGGATATAAAAATCCTAATAGAGCTACCATGTGGTACTCTGACAGACTGTCCTTACTGGACCTTCGGGATCTGCCCAGAAATCAAAAGATTCCCTAGGATGTAGAATCCTAATGGAGCTACCACTACTGACCACAACTGACATATACATGCACAGGTACTCCAACATACCATCCTTACCGGACCTTCAGAATCTGTCCAGGGATGATCAATCCCCTAGGATATAAAATCGTAACGGATCTATCCGCTGTTGGTCAGGATACCGTAGTGTCATCAACATCACTCCCCCTTTCGAGGGAGGCCCTTTCGGACTATACCAAGCTTGTATCGAAAGTATTCAAACTTTACATGAGACAGAGGCTTGATCAACACATCTGCAACCTGCTCATCTGTGCCAACATATTGGATCTTTACAACTCCCATCTGCATCATATCACGAATGTAGTGATACCAGATTTCTATGTGCTTCGACTTATCATGGAACAATGGGTTCTCCATCATATTTATGCAACTCTGGTTATTACATAGAATCATGGTGGCTTCCATCTCTAGATCGAATAGAGTTGTCAACAACTTCCGAAGCCATATGACTTCACATCTGGGGTAACATGCTGCAATGTATTCCGCTTCTGTCGTGCTGAGCGAAATTCTGGATTGCTTCCTTCTCTGCCATGAAGTCATGGCTGACCCCAGACTGAAACAACATCCTAAAGTGCTCTTTCTATGAGAAACACTTCCAACCCAATCTGAATCAGTATAACCAACCAGTCTCAAGTCATGATCTCCATCATAAGAAAGACAAAAGTCCAACGTACTATTAAGGTATCTCATCACATGTTTTGCAGCAACAAGGTGAACACGTCTGGGATCTACCAGATACTGACTCAAGGTGCTCACAACAAAACAAATATCTGGCCTGGTATTTGTCAGATACATCAATGATCCAATGATCCATCTGTACAACGTAGCATCAACCAATTATGATGAAGTATCAACTAAGAGCTTCAACTTTGTTTCCATGGGTGTGTTCATGGATTTACATTCCAACATATAAAACCTCTTCAGTATTTCAATTGCATGCTTCCCTTGGTTAAAGAAGATCTTCTCTGGGCTCTGCCAAACTTCAAGACCTAAGAAATAATGCATTAGGCCTAGGTATTTCATCTCAAATTCTGCAATGAGCTTCTTCTTACAATTTGTGATGAGCTTTTCTTCTCCAGTTAAGAATAAGTCATCCACATACAACAACAAAATAACTGGTCCATCATCCACAATCTTGAAGTAAAGATTGGGATCAACTTTACTCTTGGTAAAGCCCAAGCTTATCAGAAAACTATCAATCCTACCATACCAAGCTCTTTGAGCTTGCTTCAACTTCTAGACACGAGTCTTCTATCTTCAACTTTAAACTAAATTTTCACATCTCATTGTACCAACCTGATACACTTGCTCAACTTCAACTTAATATGCACAATCAAGTGCCAGCTCTATGTGATTTCTGCAAAGCACTATCTATATCACTGTTTGAGAGTATGTCCTCTACTCTCTTTGTAATTGTTCCTCTGGGACTAGGACTTTGCACCCACAACTTCTTTGAAGCTGAGAATCACTATAGTTGCTGAACTCTGAGAGTAGTTCCTCTACTCTATAACGACAACAACTTCATCTAAAACTGAGAGTGGCTTAATAACTGATACTGAAATATCTCTTCTTCTTTCATGGAGGTAACTCTATCTTCTATTGTAGTCATGTCTCCATGGCCCGACTAGTGTACTGCATCAACTAGCACTCAATATCAAATATAGGGATTTCCCCCCCTACATCTCATACTTGTATCTGAATCATGGTTGTTCTGGTTGTCTTCATGAATACTGGAACTATTTCTTTGATTATTGGAGTAAGTGTCTCGTCATAGTCTTCTCCCTCTTGTTGGGAGAATATTTTGGACACAAATCGGGCTTTGTACATCTTTATACTGTTATCTGCAACATGCTTTATCTGTTGGATCAATCTTGGAATTCAACACTAAATTCCCTTCTAGTCTCACAGAAAAATCCATATCCCAGTCCTTCTGACTGGCTTCCTTCTCTGTCACTGAAACAAGGGAGTCTTCCCGGGAGATTTCATGTCTCCTAGAAGCTACGATCTAGTCTTCTCAACTTATGGCATCTTGTCTCCCAGTCCTGGAAGATGTTTCCTTTTCCCATTTGATCCTCTCTGAGATTAGACTCACTCTATTCTTGATTTCTTCTGAGTCTACAAAGACTTCATAGTCTCTACAAGATATACTTGGTGTTGAATACCAAGTCTAAATATGAAAAGATGAGTCAGATGTAAAATAAATTCTGCTTTCTGTCAAGGTGGCTTCATTATCCTTTGAACAAGTTTACTGTGAGTTCTTGTTCTAATGTTCGGTCATATTTGGGGCCTTTTGCTTCTTACAATCAATCTCCATATTAGATACTATGTATCTCAACAATAACTTCTTCTTCATATTCTTTAGTACATGAATGTATACGACCATGTACATAATCTGCTTCATGTCTCGTCTAATATGTTGCCTCCTACAACCGTCACTATAACTTCCTCAGGGCACCTGTGACCTGCCCGTAACAAGAACAACAACATACATGAATAATACTCTTTATAATATTAATAAAGAAATAGCGAGAACAATCGTCACAATAGCTCCTTTAAATCTATCACTTGTGACCTGCTTGAAACATAGGTCAAAAGTAAGAAATACAATACAAAATGAGAGCAACACTCTTCTAGTGTTGTGATCAAACATTCCTCCATGGTAATCTAGAACCAAAACAAGAAGTTTCTCCTAGAGGAGATGTTAGTTGTATTTTGTAAATAATAAGAATTTATCTCAATATGCTCACATGCTACCAAGTATAATACTTTTCAAAGACTGCTACCTCAACTATAGTGTTTACTTGTAATGAGGTAGTTATCAAACTTGTCATGTGCAACTTTGAATCTTATTAGCTTAATTAATCAAAACTAGAACCTGGAGTGTTGTCCTCAAGAATGAGTGTGTTTCTTTTCTTCCAAGTCTCCTTCACTCAAGATGACAGGTGCTTTCTTCAACCCGTCCTCTGTACTAAGACAATATGCTATCTTGACATAAATCTAAGTTAGAGAATAAACTCTAATCTCATTCTAATACCTTGACTTTAACTTTGACCAAGGGTTAGTATGATGGTCATAACTTCAACATACAACCTAGATGTTCATAACGATGTCATAACAAATAGATGCATAACAAAATGATTAAACTTGGGGTGCATTATTCCTCTGAATGGGTTAGCTCTGAGATCCTTTTGTATCTATGATTGTCAACAGATCCTTTCTCCTGCAAGTACCCTTTTAGAATAATAATACATTTTAACCATATGTAAGTACATACCTCTGACAGTGTCTTGCTAGGGTAAGATGCACTAGGAAAATAAAACAACAATCCCAACACTTCACAAAAATTTCACTGTAATTGGTACTACAGCTGGTGCTGCAACTGACATGAAGGAACTAGCATCACAATTGCATCTGATAATGCAACTGTAACTGTAACTGGTACTGCAACTGCAACTGCAATTGATACTGCAATTGCAACTGCAACTTAGGGTTTTATGAGGAAACCCTAAAATTTCAACTTTCAAATTTTGGAATTATGATCCAGGGACTAGATGCACTGGGATGAGGCAAGTAGGCTGGTGCAGTTTGTTTTTAGAAAATCCAAATTTTACCCATTGAAACTAAACTTATGCAAATACGGACTGGTACTTCTGGTACTGGTTCTGGTTTCCTAGTTTTCTAGTACCAATCAAAACTAGGGTTTGACTTTTCGGAGGCTCTGGCCACTAAAAATGTGTGCTCAAGCTGCGAATAAGTTTGCTAGGCTAGGGCACACTTCGCAAGAAGATTTTTAGGTTGAAATTCCCTTAAAAAAAAAATCCCTAATTTTCTTGTATGACAACAATGACGTTTCTGGTTACCCAGTGAAAGGTGCTCTACTCAGTTTAAATATGATACCATGTTAAATTTAGAGCTTCTATTAAGTTCTTTTCAATTTAGTAGACAATAATAACATAAGCATGACTCACTGAGAGAAACACAATCACAAGGTACACAACATTTTATCCCGGGAAACCCTCATGGGGGAGAAAACCCAACAAAAACTTCCTTAATATAGATAGCCAATACAATGACAAGATAAAAGACAAGACCACCAAGAATAACCAAGACTGAGCATGTGCCTCTCTCTCCTTCTTCTGGAAACTGCAACTATCTCCAAAACTTGCACACTAGATGAGTTGCTGAGTGAGTGAAAGAATGAGGCATCATCCTCTCTTATTTATACTAGTTGATAGGCACTAGGGTTCTGTCTTTCAGGGCCGACTTCTTCAACTAGTGGTTAAAACCACTTTAATTAGCCCTAGGGGCCGACTTCTCAATTAGTACCATATAAACATGGTTTGACCAATTCACAATAGGGGATTTGGTCATACATAAGTCCCGACATGATCAATCCATAAAAGGGGATTGATCTATATAATAATAACTCAATTATATTTAGAAAATTCTTTGTAGTTACAATATTTCAACAGTTTGCACTAAGCTAATCTTCTAACAAATGGACCCTCTTTTTAGCCATAAATTTTATAAGAAATTTTAGATATAGAAAAATTCTATCATGATTCAAGGCTCACACATGATTGGCCAATTTTGAATGGACTCAAATACTCAAAAAATTGATCAGAGTTTCAGATTGTTGGAAACTCTAATTTTCTATATTGTCAGATTTTGACAATTAGAGGGAAGTTTGCTACAAGATTAGATGACCTTGTAGCTAGGAAAGCTAATCTTGTAGCAAATGGGCACCCTTTCGAGCCAAACATTTGATAAGAATCCGACAGAAATTTCATGCATGAGTAGAGTTTTACCATGATCCAAGGCTTGTGTATGGTGGAACAATACCCTTAGGGTTTTTCCCAATTCTGAATTGACCTAGATTAGCAAATATTTGAACAGTTTCAAATCGATGGAATCTCTAACTTTCTATATTGCAAGATTTTGACAAATAAAGGGAAGTTTGTTATAAAATTAGATGGTTTTGTAGATGGGAGCAAGCTAATATTGTAGCAAATAGATCCTCTTTTTAGCCACACATTTGATAAGAATCATATATAAATTTCAATCATGAGTAGAGTTTTACCATGATTCAAGGTCCGCACATAGTGGAACAATGCTAGTAGGGGTTTTGTCTAATTCTAAATCAACCCAAATCGTAAAAAAATTGATCAAAGTTCTAGATCGATGAGAACCCTAATTTTCATATTGTTGGATTTCAACAAATAGAGGGAACTTTACTACAAGATCAGATGACGCCATAAACAAGAGTAAGCTAATCTTGTATCAAATGGACCCTCTTTCCGACCACAAATATGATAAGCATCCAACAAAAATTACAAAATGAAGAGAGTTCTACCATAATTCAATGCCCATGCATAGTGAAACAATTCCCTTAGGGGATTTTCCTAATTCTAAATCAATCCAAATTATTAAAAATTCAATTAAAATTCTAAATCAACAAAAACTTTAAAACTTTCTATATGGTTGGATTTCGATAAATAGAGAAAAGTTTTCTACAAAACTAAATAACTCCACGATAATACTAAACCTAAGAATTATGGATAATGAAACTCCTTGATAAAAACCACTTTATTAAAACATTAAAATTTAATTATGTGTTTTAATCATTATGAAATATTTTATAACAATATTAATACATCTTAAATATTTTATTAATTAAAATTTATTAAAATGACATTCAATCCATTGAAAATTATACCATACGATCCTTGATATGTATTTTATTAAAGTTGAATTAATTAAACTCAATGCAGTATGGGTTTATTAAACTTCAAACATTAATAATTTTCAATTAAAGTTGACATATTTTAAAATATCATTGGGATGGACTTTTGATCCTCATCAACCCACACCTCTAAAATTATTTTTCATTCTTTATTGGGTGACACTAACCGCCAAATGCATTTTATAAGTCTTAAATCTTAACTTTATTTCCTGATTAAGATATACAAGTAAAATATATAGAATACAATCCTAGTACTAGGAATAATAGATTAAAAATAAAGTGGAATTGAGACGTAACTTTGAACCAGATAAATCATGAATTGTCAATATCATTTAGTTCAGACAATAGTTAAGTAAAATAAGTCTCGTAGAACATAACGTAAACAAAGTATAATTTTATATGTGCTCCAATACCAAGTGGCAATACACATGAAAGAAAAGAGCAAATGCCAAGAAATAGTTGGAAAGTATGCATTCATACTTAACCAAATATGTCATTTAAAAACAAAGATAGTTCAGATTTGTAGATAACAACTTCAACTTTACTAAATCAATATTCTAACAATTCTCAATCTCAATAACAAGATAGCTTGTTTGTGAAAATTGAGATAAGGGAGTTGATGTGATTTGATTTCCTCACTCTTCGTTTTCCTTTAAATAGCTAACAAAAATTTAATATCCCTATCTGCTTATACATAATTCTTCCATGTATTATATACCCTATCTATTTAAAAATAATTAGGGAAATAACTTTGTTCAATAGGGGTCCAAATTGCACTTAGCGCATGTTGGAGTCTTTTATATTCTTTGTCCAACTTTGAGATAAATATATAGACAAGGCCCATTTTTCTCACTGGCTTTTTTATGCTATCTTTCTCCATGAATTTGTTAATATGAGGTATTAGTTCTAAAGAACACACTGTAGATGTTACTTAGTTGGATCATTAAGTTTTCTTGTGGCAAGAAGGCACCATCTACTTTGAAGGTTGAGACTTAGCACTTTTATGCCACTTTTGTTGCATCGTCTAACCATTGATCACAATGTTGTACCATCTCCTTGATGTCTTCATATAGGCTCCTAGATATGTCCCTCTAGTGATTAAGTTTGATGTTAATCCAGTCGATCATATTTTCTTGGAGGCGAGGTAGTTGAGGAGGACCTTTTGGAAATTCTTGCTGCAACTAGGTCAAGAAGCCCAAGTACCTTTTCCATCCACTTGCATGATTCAACCAATCCTCTAGACTAGTAGATAAGGTTGATGCTTCCTTGTCGATTTCTTACATACCCAACAAGACTTTATAGAAATCCTTCTAAACAAGTGACATATCATCGTGGATTTCAAGCGCATACTCAATGAAGTCATTAGTGTCATACTTTGTTGTTTTATAATACTCTACTTGATGTTTTAGCTAGACAATGTTTTTTAATATGCTTCTATGTCACTAGTCATCTTGAGAACTTTTGATTCATTTTATTGAGTGGTGGAGACTGTCGCAATGACCATTGCTACTAGATCCATGTCTTCCACATCCATCACCATTGTCTCTATGGTATCAATTATGATTTTCTTAGTCCATGTCTATCTTTTCTTCTGCATGGACCATACCACTTGTTTCTTCTTCTAAATGAAGGTGAACATTTTCAGTCATGTCACCTCATCTTCTACTATTTGTCTTCCTTAGAAAAATTGTTGGAAGCTTGGGTTATTTTGATTCAGGGTGTATATCCCCTCCATTTCTCTTGACCATTAACAAATCTCTACTTGCCCATCCTTTGTCTTTGAGAGAACATTTTTCACATCTCCAAATATTTTAGGCACTATCCCTTCTCTACAATGGGTTTTAAAGATTTCTACTAGGCCACTCGTTGTTATGTTCATGTTTGTTGAATGCGAAGTGGAAGTCTAATTCATCCCATGAATGTTACTTTTTTCCACCTGGGTTCCTGCTAGAATATTTTCTTGTGTACCTTTTGCCTTATTTGT
>SNQJ01S0045870.1:27591-49049 GCA_010110895.2 Picea sitchensis
AATTGTTTGAAAGAAAATCTCATTCCAGCACCTTCAGAATCACAGTCAAAGTGGACAGCTTTATAACTTGTGTCAACTATTTTTCGTGCTTTGTTTCTCTGGACGACGACTCGTCCTGTAATGTCCATTCTTTGACATATCGCATACTTGACATTTATTCCGAAATCAAGCTACATAACTTTGAAGATATGAAGCATAGTAGGTTGGTGGTAGTTGATGGTACGGGCTGTCACAATTGGATAACAGAACTTCTCAGATATCGAGCATAGCAGGTTCGCAGTAGTTTATGGTACGAGTTGTCACAATTGCTGTCCATGCACTGTTTACTGTTTAATAGGTTGAAAAGTTCCATTCACCAATATAATCTTTTCATCACTGGGTATGTTCAATGTATAACGCCCTGGTAAATTTAAAAGTCACCATTGGAGCAACGTTCAACTATCTATCATCATTTAATTTACTAGCAAAACCAGATTTAAATATCGTTGATATAAGCTTATAGGATACATAAAAAGGATGGCGCAATGGAAAAAGATCTATGGAGCATTATGTTTGATTGTGCCCTTTAACTTCCTACATTGCGAGAAAAACGTAGAATATTTAGCTCTCTTCTTTAGACAAAAGGGAAATTTCTTACAAGAATAGAGGGCTAGCCACTAGAAAACTCATCTTGGAGCAAATGGATCTTTTTTTTTGCCCATAAATCTAATAGGAATGTAACAGAAATTTTTGATATGAACAGAGTTTTATCACAATTCAAAGCCTTTGTATGGTGCACTAATGCTTTTAGAGGTTTTGTCCAATTCTAAATTGATCGAAATTGTCAAAAAATTGATAAAGTTATAAATGAATGAGAACTTTCTATATTACCAGATTCTAGTAAATAGAGGGAAATTAACTACAAGATTAGATAGCTTTGTAGTTGACACTAAGCTAATATTCTAACAAATGGACCCTCTTTTTAGCCACAAATTTTATAAGAAATTTTAGGTATAGCAAAATTCTACTATGATCCTCTTTTTAGCCACAAATTTTATAAGAAATTTTAGGTATAGAAAAATTCTACCATGATTCAAGGCTCATGTATAGTAGAACAATATCTTTAGGGTTTTTGCCCAATTTTGAATGGACTGAAATCCTCAAAAATTTGATCGGAGTTTCAGATTGTTGGGAACTCCAATTTTCTATATTGTCAGATTTTGACAATTAGAGGGAAGTTTGTTACAAGATTAGATGACTTTCTAGCTAGGAAAGCTAATCTTGTAGCAAATGGACACTCTTTTGAGCCGCAAATTTGATAAGAATCTGACATAAATTTCATGCACGAGCAGAGTTTTACCATGATCCAAGGCTTGTGCATTGTGGAACAATACCCTTAGGGGTTTTTCCCAATTCTAAATTGACCTAGATTATCAAATATTTGATCAGAGTTTCAAATGGATGGAATCTCTAACTTTCTATATTGCAAGATTCTAACAAATAGATGGAGGTTTGATATAAAATTAGATGGTTTTGTAGATGGGAGTAAGCTAATATTGTAGCAAATAGATCCTCTTTTTAGTCACATATTTGATAAGAATCATATATAAATTTCAAGCACGAGTAGAGTTCTACCATGATTCAAGGCCCATGCATAGTTGAACAATTCTAGTAGGGGTTTTGTCTAATTCTAAATCAACCCAAATCGTCAAAAAATTGATCAAAGTTCTAGATCGACGCGAACGCTAAGTTTCATATTGGTGGATTTCAACAAATAGAGGGAAGTTTACTACAAAATCAGATGACACCATAACCAAGAGTAAGCTAATCTTGTATCAAATGGACCCTCTTTCCGACCACAAATATGATAAGCATCCAACAAAAATTACAAGATAAAGAGAGTTCTACCATAATTCAAAGCTCACACATAGTAAAACAATACCCTTAGAAAATTTCCCAATTCTAAATCAACCAAAATTATTAAAAATTCAATTAGAATTCTAAATCAACAAAAACTTTAAAACTTTCTATATTGCTGAATTTCAATAAATAAGAAAAAGTTTTCTACAAAACTAAATAATTCCACTGTAGCCATACTAAGCCAAACAAATATAGATAATGAAACTCCTTGATAAAAACCACTTTATTAAAACATTAAAATTTAATTATGTGTTTTAATCATTATGAAATATTTTATAACAATATTAATACATCTTAAATATTTTATTAATTAAAATTTATCAAAATAACATTCAATCCATTGAAAATTATACTATACGATCCTTGATATGTATTTGATTAAAGTTGAATTAATTAAACTCAATTGCACTATGGATTTATTAAACTTCAAACATTAATAATTTTCAATTAAAGTTGACATATTTTAAAATATCATTGGGATGGACTTTTGATCCTCATCAACCCACACCTCTAAAATTAATTTTCATTCTTTATTGGGCGGCACTAACCGCCAAATGCATTTTATAAGTCTTAAATCTTAACTTTATTTTCAGATACACAAGTAAAATATATAGAATACAATCCTAGTACTTGGAATAGATTAAAAATAAAGTGGAATTGAGACGTAACTTTGAACCAGATAAATCATGGATTGTTAGTTCATACAATAGTTAAGTAAAATATATAGAATACAATCCTAGTACTAGGAATAGATTAAAAATAAAGTGGAATTGAGAAGTAACTTTGAACCAAATAAATCATGAATTGTCAATATCATTTAGTTCATACAATAGTTAAGTAAAATAAGTTTCGTAGAACATAACGTAAACAAAGTCTAATTTTATATGTGCTCCAATACCAAGTAGCAATAAACATGAAAGAAAAGAGCAAATGCCAAGAAGCAATAAACATGAAAGAAAAGAGCAAATGCCAAGAAATAGTTGGAAAGTATGTATTCATACTTAACCAAATATGTCATTTACAAAAACAAAATAGTTCAACTTCAACTTTACTAAATCAATATTCTAACAATTCTCAATCTCAATTACAAGATAGCTTGTTTTTCAAAATTGAGAACTCCTCCTTCTTCTAAATGGTTATAATCCTTTATACAAAATTGAGATAAGGGACTTGATGTGATTTGATTTCCTCACTCTTCGTTTTCCTTTAAATAGCCAACACAAATTTAATCATTTATCCCTATGTTCTTATACATAATTCTTCTATGTATTATATACCTTATCTTTTTAAAAAGAATTAGAAAAATAACTTTGTTCAATAGGGGCCCAAATTGCACTTAATGAATGTTGGAGTCTTCTATATTCTTTGTCCAACTTTGAGATAAATATATAGACAAGGCCCATTTTTCTTATTGGCATTTCTATGCTATCTTTCTCCATGACTTTGTTAGTATGAGGTATTAGTTCTAAAGAACACGCTGTATATATTACTTAGTTGGATCATTATGTTTGCTTGTGGCAAGAAGGTGCCATCTATTTTGAAGGTCGAGACTTAACACTTTTATGCCACTTTTGTTGCATCATCTAACCATTAATCACAATGTTGTACCATCTCCTTGATGTCTTCATATAGGCTCCTAGATATGTCCCTCTAGTGATTAAGTTTGATGTTAAACCAGTCGATCATATTTTCTTGGAGGCAAGGTAGCTGAGGACGAGCTTTTGGAAATTCTTGCTGCAACTAGCTCAAGAAGCCCAAGTACCTTTTCCATCCACTTGCATGATTCAACCAATCCTCTAGACGAGTAGATAAGGTTGATGCTTCCTTGTAGATTTCTTACATGTCCAACAAGACTTTATAGAAATCCTTCTAAACAAGTGACATATCATCGTGGATTTCAAGCGCATACTCAATGAAGTCACGAGTGTCATGCTTTGTTGTTTTATAATACTCTACTTGATGTTTTAGCTAGACAATGTTTTTTAATATGCTTCTATGTCACTAGTCATCTTGAGAACTTTTGATTCATTTTCTTGAGTGGTGGAGACTGTCGCAATGACCATTGCTACTAGATCCGTGTCTTCCACATCCATCACCATTGTCTCTATGGTATCAATTATGATTTTCTTAGTCCATGTCTATCTTTTCTTATGCATGGACCATACCACTTGTTTCTTCCTCTAAATGAAGGTGATCATTTTCAGTCATGTCACCTCATCTTCTACTATTTGTCTTCCTTAGAAAAATTGTTGGAAGCTTGGGTTATTTTGATTCAGGGTGTATATCCCCTCCATTTCTCTTGACCATTAACGAATCTCTACTTGCCCGTCCTTTGACTTTGAGAGAACATTTTTCACATCTCCAAATTTTTTAGGCACTATCCCTTCTCTACAATGGGTTTTAAAGATTTCTACTAGGCCACTCGTTGTTATGTTCATGTTTGTTGAATGCGAAGTGGAAGTCTAATTCATCCCATGAATGTTACTTTTTTCCACCTGGGTTCCTGCTAGAATATTTTCTTGTGTACCTTTTGCCTTATTTGTCTATACAACTAGAACTTTAGTGTTTTTATTTCTTTGTGCTTAAGTATGGTTGTGTTTCACTTATGCACTAATCTCTTTGTTATTATGGAATTTCTAGAGGTTCTTGCTTTCTTTGCTTACACTTTCGCTATCGATTTTTTCCTCTCTAAGACTCCTTCATAAATTAAGGCCCTAATTTTGACTTCTTCCTCTAGGTTTTCTTCATTAGAATAGGGGCATCTTATGTTCATGGAAGATCTATGCTCTATGACGACCTTTTCTTGGGTGATGCATCTTGAAGTGCTTAGTTCCAAATATATATTGGCATATCTTCTCCACTTATATTAGTGTGTAGGAAAAGTTTGGTAGACCATATACTCCTAAAACAATAGGGTAAGCTCAACAACCTTTCTTTTGTTTCATAGCTAAAGCTTCATTAAACCCAAAATGGATAGTTTATAGGTTGTCTCCCTAAGTACAAATATGTCCGGGACATACTTGGTAGAGTGTGGAGTGATTTTATAGTTCCATATACTCTGATATAATTTGTTCCTTCATCTAAGTACCATTCTCCCATAGTTTTTAAGACTTTCATAACATCCTCGAATAAACTAGGGCACCTCTTCCAAAAATCAATTCATATAATGAAGCAAAGAAAAGATCATATATTTTTCCATAACTTGGAGTGTACTTGTTCTCTCATAGGTCCTTACAATATACATGGACATGTGTGCACTCATTATTCCAATTCCATCCCATTCTAGGGAGTGTGTTTGCTACACATACTATGTCTAGTAGGTAATAAGAAATGTAAATCTTTGGCTTGGTGCCTTTTGGTTTTGATTTCACTTTTCTTAGTAATCGCTCAATATGTGTGATAGTATGGTTTCATAATTAAGGATTGTCCTTTGACTAAGGATTTGGTATAGTAATCAAAACTAATATTTTGTGAGGCAATAATGTCCTTTTCCTAATAGAGTTAAGTGACAAGGACTGCAATAACACTTTTAAGGTTGATGGTAGGCGACAATTTAGTCTCTATAGATATAAATTGCCTTCCCTCTTTCCACCATTCCTTTAGGATACTATAGTAATTGTGCATGTTCGAGAATTGCCTTACCCAACTATTAGTCAAGTATTCCTCAACTCTTGGGAACTTGTAGTGAAATTAGTGAACTTCAAGAATGTTTTCCTCATAGAATCTTATGAACCTACCTATGTTGGGCATTATCTACCTTATTTCTACATTTCTATGCTAAAAAAACGATTGAATCACATATTAGCAAGGGATAACTGTTGATTTGGATACCACATTATGTAGTTGGGATCTCTTGACATTGAAGTTTGTGATGTCATCATCGACATCTTGGGAAATTGAATTGTTGAATGTTGTCATTTTTGTTTCATCCTTGAATATCCTAAAAATATCTACATACCGAGAATAGTGGGGAAGGATAGTCTTACAAGAGGTGTCAATGTATATGGTGATGGTTCTTTATTTCATATTTGGTGCAATAGTTGAACTTATTCCCTTTGATCTCATCTTCTTGGTCACCGTTGGAACAAACCTATCACTATACATTTGAAACAACATACAATTCATTAGTGTGGTAGTAGAAAATTTGAAATTACCTAAATAATTGAAAATATGGAAGACAAAAGTTCAAGTATTTTGTAATCTTGTTCAACTAATGATAAATTAGTTGTCTAGGGCATCCTGGAATTGTTTCCCATAAGTGGTATCTCATGTGCTTCTCATTCGAAGGACATTTTAAAAGGGTGCTAGGGTATTGAGAATCACAAGCGAGCTCAACACTATGGAATTATCCACCTACTTACTGATAATGTAAGAACATTAAATATTGTCAAAGTGTAGAGACAAAACTGTACTTGGAAAATTCTTGTGGAAATCTGGCTCAAATTTGAATGTATCTGATAGGGGTTGGAATATAGTGATTCTATGCATTGTTCAAACTTTGTACTTGAAAATCACTCTAAGTGAGTGAAGTTGTACACTCCTAAAAAAAATTGGCTCCAATTTGAAGGCAGAAATACCTTGTGGAATTAGAGGAGATTCAAAAACCTTTTTAAAAACCTTCAAATGCTGATTCAGGGATATACTGCCTTTGGATCACCTACCCATTTTTTTCCAAATGCAAAAATTTATTACAAATTAAAATTCAATCTTTGGTTTGATTAAAGTTGGTGCTTTGAAAGTTTTAAAATCTAGAATATGGTTAATGGACTCATTGCTTACGCCATAAGGTCTTGGCCTTGTTTAGTCACTAGATAAATCTAAAGACGTTTAAATAAATTCTAAAAAAAAGACACTAATATATATTGTTGGGGCCCATTCTTTTCTTTAGGTTACTAGGTTGATTAAGAACACCGGGGTATGGTGGAATAACTTTTGAAATTAACTTGAGGAACAATATTCAAGGTCTTTTAATAGTGATTTCATATGCATGCCCTACTTCATATGTTAGGGCATTGATGAGAATTCATTTATTGAAGTAATTTAAACATAGAAGTTCATAACAAATTTGATGGAAACAAAGGTGGGAACCACTCTTCTATTGGGATATGTGTAATAGCCCAAACTCAACATAAACTAGATGGGAGGGTGCTTCCTACTAAGATTCTGTTTTTCCTAATCAATCAAGAAGCTCAACCATTTTTAAGCAATTATGTAATCCAACAATTAAATACACAATAAGTAGTAGAAAAAATACACATGCACCTATAAACCTTTTCCTTATTGATGACCAACCCCCAATCCAAGCCAGTTCTCCATGATCAAGTTTCTAATAAGGGAAATCATGTCTAAGAGGTGTCTTTCCAACCAACCTATGCAATCACCTATGCCGAAGTGTTGCTCCCCCAAGTAAGGGCTCAAGTTCAATGAGGGTGTAGGATAAAATACTAAGTACTCAACTAGATCACTCATTCTGTCCTATAGATCAAATTAAGAAACACACATCCAAATAATCAACCATAGTGTGGTGGAGAGACTCCTAGACTCACAACACCCCTAATACCCCTCAAGGTTATGGTGTGAAAGAAATCCACTCTAGCTCATGATGGATACCTTGGTTGGTTAGGTACAATATTTAGTAGTGGAGTTTCTTTGCAAGGACTTTACTGTCCTATGATGAAAATACTGAGAAAGAAAATAACTAAGAAAATCAAGAACTCATAATATGACGGAAAAGACACCAAGCCAAATCAACTTGTATTAACATAACATACATATATATAGTACATAAATATGTAACCACCAATAATAATACACATAACTAAGTGTACATTTACCAAGGATAACAAGTATATCCTCAAGTAAACATAAAGTGGTTTAGTACAATATTTCTAACAAACCTCCCTAATATTAAGTCCATACAAATGTATCAACTCAAAAACAAGGACTAGTGAAAAAGATGATAAGTATTCAAATTTTAACTCATGGTTTGAAATCTCATGAGTATCAAGGAAGATATTTATGAAAACCACCAAAAGTGGATGTCGAAACCAAATCTAGAAAACTCACTATGTACCAAACGAGCTAAACAAATTGTGGGTGTTCACTGAAGTGAACCCAAAACCGATGAGAGCAAACTCTGATGAGAAGTGAATTGGCTACATGTCCAACACATCTCAAGTCCTGAAAATGCATGACGATCCTGAATGCACCAAGCACAAATGCAAAAGAAACATTTGTTCTCTACTAGATCCAAATATATTCCCTGTAAATTTCGAAGACTATCAAGTGAAAAAATAAGTTCACAAACCACTATCAAAAATCAACAAAAAAATAATTGTCAATAACCCTTCTGATAGAAAAAAGGTGTTGAAATAAATCCAAAGCCTGTATCCATAAAATCCTCCATCCATAAAACTCTCGTGGGTAGTAACCAAGTGAATTGCTAGTACTATAAAAAATCTGAACTATTGATCAAAATGTCGAACAATCATCAAGATGTCAAACTAATTCATCAAGGTGTTGAACTGTCGAACCACCATCATCCAATATCCATCCAAAATAATCCATGCATCTAATATCCATCAAAATTCGTAATCCATCTAAACTGCCAAGTGCTAAAATGTCTCGGTGAAATTCCTCTAAAGGTTAAACTAACCAATCCAAATCCAAATAATCAAATCCATCATCAAGTATAAAATATAATCATCATGAATAAATGCATCTGCAATATTGAATCCATCCTCCATCTACAAAATCATTCCAGAAATGATCGATGTCAAAACCATCTATTCTATATCATGTATCCTAAATCAATCATAATCATCCTAAAAAACATTGCCCCGAATGAACTGCAAATCATCAAGGTAGACTTCGAAACTTGAAGTCTGAGATATCATCACTAAGTTCCCCCTTGTCAATTGAAAGGTGAGAAATATGTATCATCAGATATACCCCTCCTAAAAGTAAAAAGGGGTAATCATATTGTTTTGAATGGATTTGAAAGACTCGATCTTCAACTTAAAAGAAAAAACTCAAGTTGGCCCCAATCTTGTCCTCAAATAATCAAATCCATAACACTCATAACCATCCAATGTAGAAATTCATGATAAAAATACCGAGTAAGAAAATAACCAAGAAAATTAAGAACTCATAATATGGCAGAAAAGGAACAAAGATGAATCAACTTGTATTAACATAATGTACATATGCATAGTACATAAATAGGTAACCACCAATAACAATACACAACTAAGTGTACATTTACCAAGGAGAACAACTATATCCTCAAGTAAAAATAAAGTGGTTTAGGACATTAAGATTAATACAATATTTCTAACATCCTACTCTATCTCTTGATGAATAAACTCAGTTGGTCAGCTACCATTCTCAAAAATGGATTCCGAAGGCCCCACACGAATTATTTTTTAGGGTCAATGGGCATTAATACCTCCAATTGGTTAGGTACACTCATAACATCATCTACCCACATAGATTATGCTAGGGTAGTTTGTTTCAGGGATAAGTTTAAGGAAGGAAATTTATTTTAAAATGTAGAAACCTTGGCGAATCTTACTAGTCCTTAATATGCCAACTATAAATGTTTGGCAATCTTTTTGTAAAAATATTTAAATTTCTAAGGATTTTATATAGTTTGTATAAAATTTTGACGATTTTTAAGGTAAAACAATTTTATCCTATAAAATTTGGGTGAATCATTTTTAGAATGGAGAATCTTTTTTTGGGAAAAAGCATGGAAAATTAGCCCATGGGAGAAATTTAATGCCTAAAATTTTCCTTGGTTTGTTTCCCGTTATTTTGAAATAGGCTCATACTAGTAAATTTCTTCACTACCCTTGTGATTTTCATCATAAAGAGATTTAGATGGTTGGGGAATTCACTTGGTTTTGTGGATTATTGATGGCATGGACGATGATGTACTAGAGGTATTGATGGTGTTTTTCTTAGTATTCTTGATTATCATAGAGATATAGAATCACACTTGATCATGTGATGTTCTAGTCTCCACTCCCTACTAGATGATTGGACATGAGGATGTATGGATCCCTTGGTGGAGAATCTTAGCATTTTGGGGCTAAGTGTACATATATCACTTGGAATACATTCACTTTCTTACACATGGTTTTTTACGTGATTCTTGTATCATGGAGAATGGTATTATCTTTAGCACAACTCCTGATACATTCTCACAACTCTCGAGGCATATTTACAACTCTGAAGGCATATTCACAACTCTGGAGGCATATTCACAACTTTGAAGGAATATACAAAATTACCTAGGAACTTGACAACTATTCTTCATGAACCTGTCCCATTCATGCCATGCCACATCATAGTTCATGGAGAATTCAACCACATCAACATATTTTGAGGAATGTATCACCTTTAAAGGAGATTCCGACCTTGGAGGTTGCATCTACTTGGCATGTATAGACCTTGTTTACCATTCTAGGTTTTTGGGAGATGATTAGCATGATTTGAGAAGGTTACCTCACATATGAGTGTTGGAGCTAAATTTTGGTTAGTTTTCCACTCTTGGGAGATTATACTCATTTCTTGTTGGGATGTTTGAGCTTGGAGATCTCCAAATCCACATTGGAGATCTCCAAATCCACCTTGGAGGAGACCTAGGATACCCACCTTGAGACAAAGGAGAGTCAACCTAAAGTTAAGAGGATAACTTGCATAGGTGACAATGATGACCATCCTAGTAGTTCTCTCTTGGGTTATGCCTTTCATCTTAGGGATTTAATCATTAATTATAATTTGGGAGGTATCATTTTGGCATCATCGCCGGGGTAAAGTCCATTTCTTGAAAAATTTGAAGACTATGCTTCATGACATTTTTGTGAGAGTGTTGTATTGGATATCTCTTCCTCACATGGTGACTCTATGAAGAGGCAAATCCCTTGTTCCTTACATATTTTCAAGACATTGTTGGGTGTAGAGGTGAGCACATCCATCAATCTTGAAGGCCTTTTGAAGAAGCTCATATTGGTGACTCCACTCTTGGTATTGGTATGAGGTATGATCATTATTCATTGTAGTTTTTTGTTTTCAGCCTTGTATTTAAGACCTAGAATAAAATAAAAAATGTAATTCCCCCCATGGTTGGATGATTTGTATGCTCCTATTGCTTTCTCAAATATCCTAGGGCTTCCCTCATGGGAAACCAAATGTAGATTTAGGGTCAATTCCAATTTTTGGTGCATAGGAGGACTCAACCACAATACACATATTATCTTTCATTAGATTCATTTCAAATATTGTCATTAATGATGAAGATGTTATGATAAAGTTGTTTGTATGTAGATTTGAAAAGAGTGCAAGGGAATGGTTTAAACATCTTGGCATATGAGAAATATCATTTTTTGCAGGTTTTGTTGAGGCATTTTACAAGAAATGGAGCCCTAAGGATCACGAGGAATGGATTTCCTATGTTGAAAATATCAAGGAAACACATGGTGTGATAAAGAAAAGAGGATGTTGATGAAGAAGCACTTCAACCTCCTCTTGAAGATGATGAAGCCATGGAAGATCTTGCTACACCTCCACTTGAAGAACACAATGATGAATACTCTTCTCACATCTCCATTGAAGACAAAATATAAGAAGAAGATCCTCAAATCCATGAAGAAGCACCTTATCCTCCCATGCAATACCTTGAAGATGAGAGTACCCATGCACCTTTTTCTCCTCCCCATGAGGTTAAGGGTTTGGTAAGCTTTGGAGATTCTCAATTTTTTGAAGTTGGTGATATTCCTTGTTAAATATTGAGAGGGATAATTTTTAGAACAAACTCTTGGAAAATGATGAATTGGAAAAAACATTTGTCTCCATTTGATGAAGACAATGGCACCCTACAACATGAAGTTATAGACATCACTTTTCAAATTTTTGATCATGATATGAATTGATATTGTTGGAAACATTATGGAGATCCTATTTATGATACATATAGTGATGTGTCCATGGAAGAAATTGTAGATTTTGAGGCCTATGGGCAAATTACGATTAAGGAGGTACATTAAAATTTTTTACATGATATTTTCCATCCATGTGTCCATATTTATGATGGAGATTTTGGGTAGCCTTGTGAAGATATTTATGTAGATTTTTCCAGCCATGTACTCTCATCTCTAAGGAGGATTTGTTGCAACATGTTCAGCCACGTCATATGAGTTTTGTGTAGTTTTTTTCCAGCATAAGGAGCAGATTTGAGTTGCTAAAAATACATCAATTTTCCATTCCTAATGTGTTGGAGAATTTATGCATGAGTTTTCATCTAAAAAATGTGATTTAGTGGTTGGAACTATAGGTTCTTAATTGCAGAAATTTCCAGCCACCTATTTCTTCATCTTCATCTTCTTTTTTGCATGCACTTTCATCCGGAAATGGTATTTTTGATGCAAAATATTGTATGGGCTAGGAAAATTTTCACGAGGAGTTGTTTTGCAAAAACTTCCAGCCATCAAAAGGAGGATTCCAATCCCTAGATGAGGGTTGTTGATCCAATTGTTTTGATCAACATCATTGTATAAAGATCTATTCATATTTATTTTTCTTGCCTCTTGTATATCCTATACTTAGCCATTTTTCTTTAAAAATGCCAGGTGCAGAGCAGGTTGCCACCAAGTATTCAAGTCCGCAAGTCCATACTTAGTTTATTTTCCACCTCTCCAAAATCCCAACACTTATCCATTTTCATTGTTGCAGAGGTATTGATGTGGAAGGCTAATCTATCCCTCATCTCACAAATACCCATGTCCCGCAACACTAAAAAATACCCTTCCCATTTCTACTTCATTCATGATGCACCTTTTTCCTTTTGACACTTAACCGATTTCCTGAATGTAGATGCAAGGTCCTCCATTTTTTTTCCATTTACCTTTCCCTAGACCCACAACCCCACATCCCGCATTTCCCTGTACTCTAAAATGATTCACATATTTCCACAACCCGTAAAATCAAACTTTTGGTACTTAGTATATTTCTTGAATGCAGATGCGTGAGCCCCCCTGATATCTTCCCTTCCGTTCTCCATATCCCACATCCCGCATTTATAAAATAATCATAATGCATTCTCCATTCATCACTTTACACCTCCATACTTAACCATTTTCCATACTCCTCGATACAATATCACCATTCCCAATGACATTTATTTCCCACCACCACATCATCCACCACTCGTATAAATATAATATTGTTATTAAGTGGTGTAATTTTCGTAAAATATTCACCATAAATCTAAAATCAGATCATGCAATTGGAAACTTCGAATTAAGAGTTACGACATTTCATAATCAAGGAAATACGTGGTAAAATTAAATAAGAAATTAAAAAGCCCTGCTGTAAAAAAAATTGTATTGACAAAATAACCACCTATTCATAGAAAACAATATTCGTAAGACATGTCAAATAAAATAAAATAATTATATTGTGGTGACACTATCAACACCTTGGGATAGGAAGATCACCAATTTCAGTGGTCACAAGCATGTAAGTGGTAATCAACTCTCCCATCCAAAGAAAATAAATTGAATAAGGTTTGGACCTTGGATCTTGCATTGGATGGATGCATGTCAGAAGTAACTGATTTCAAAGAATTGGTCCTCTAGTGTGTTGAAAAATTCAATACCGAGAGAAGAATTATCCAGATACAAGGAAAACCATCGATCTCTTTGGCCTCTTTAGTGTTCAGAAGAATGTTGATAATTCCTGAACCTACTTTGATATTTAAAAATGCTGAAGTCGATGATATTCTTAAAGCTCACAATGGAGGAATGAAGTTTCTTCAAAGTTTCCTTACAATTCCAACAATTGACACCAATGCTACTCAGGTTGAGGTATGCTCTTTAAATTAATCGTATTAATAATTCTCTTGTCTATTTTCCATAATAATTGGATAGGATTCCACAACCTCGATGCCCAAGTATATTATATATAGTCTCTATCATCAAATTCATGAAATCACAATAATTGATTGAGCTCACATTATTTCAAATGAGATTTTGTTTCAGTTGGGAAGCCTTAGAAAGACCAAGAAATTCTATATGACTTCATATCTAGTTTATGTTATAGTTTATTGTCATACATTTGAGGACTTTCCCAGAGATAAGAACGTTGACTTCAAGTAGGATCCAATTTTGTTCTGGTATCCAATGTTATGGAGGCACAAGGCTCCATACAATTTCTATGAAGTGAAAAATGGTCCTTTTTCCTATTTTAATAAGATGATTCATAGTCCTGCCACGTCCATACTATCATTAGAAGCTGCATCCTTTCTATCAGAGAAATGAGTTTTTGAAGCCATGGAAGAGTTCGGTTTTCTTAGACTTTATGGATTCCAGAGGAAATCCTCTTTGTTACTATTTTATGTTTTTTTAAATACTTTTCATCGTTGAAGTATGCAGACAATACAAAATTGGAGAGATGTTCGTGAAGAACATTTATCATTTAGATGAATATACAACTCAATTTGACTAGTTTAGTTTAAAATAAGTTTAGGAAATTCAGGGTTTTGACCCTAAAGATTTGTTTTCAGTACATGTATTTAATTGGATATGGATCATATTTTAGTAAGTATGTGCAATTAAAAGGAGGGGAAGATAACCAAAATCTTCCTGAAGCATATTTTGAAAAGAGTACCTTGGAAAAAACAAAACCCCAAAATAGTGGTCAAGAACATAGAAGGTATTCCATAGGAATTCAGATGAAGGTGGAGATAAAGACCCTACCAGAAAGACAATTGAAAAATCACACACTGTTCATATCTCTATTAAAAGAAAAAAAGAACTCCAAAAAGAAGGACAAGAATTACCTGAAGTTGAAGTGAGTCCCAAAGACTTGGAAGTTGATGACATGATCGAAGAGCCCATTGGGTTGAACAGAGGATGATCGAAAGGAGGGTCATAGCTGAAGAATTGGATTTTCAAGAGATAAATATATTTGAAGAATATTTGTCACTTTGTACCACATGACCTACAATAAGAATTTCAAAAAATTGTTAATTGAAAAAGTGAATTTAAAGAATAAAAAGGTTTAAAAAAATGGAAATCATAGATCGATTTTCATGGGGTAAAACCATCGAAAATAATACAATTTCATGAAGCAACTTTAGAATCATTAAAGGAGTCCATTGATGATATAGAGAAGGAAAATTTGATTTTAAAAGAAAAGGTAAGGGACTTGGAATTTTTTTTGCTTCCAAGACCTTTGTTCATCGAACTCATCACTACTATACAACCATTGTGCAATCTTGAGGATGTACCAGAAACCATTTCTAGGTTGAAAGGTTCGTCAACTTTATTAGTGGTTGCAACAAAATATATTGGAGATATAATTAAGAGAAGGATATCCTTGATCCTTGAGATATGGAAATTAGCGACAAATTTAGCTACTTTCTCATCAAGGGTCTTTCATTTCAAAGAATATCTCCAAAAACATTTAGAAAATGATGAAGGTTTTTACAAGGAAGTTGTAGGTAAATTTTCAACAAAGGTTCTAAGTTTAAGTGATATACATAGAAGAGATCAAAATATTCCTTCCAAGACTTGTATGAAACAAATCAATGCTTGTTGGTTGAAAATAATTAAATGTTTAAGGGGGATATTGTTTGAATGTGTTGTCATTAACACTAAAAGAGGTGTTTTGTTATTAAAACTTGTTGATTTGACTAATTAATTTGAGGGACCACATTTCATTATGGAAACAATGCTCTTATTAAAAGAGCAATTACAAAAAAATTGGATGCCTTAAACATTGCCTGGGCTAGTGAATTTAATGACTCAATTGAGTATTCTAAAGAAGAAGTGGAAAGATGGTTAGTATGGTACATGAACAAGAAAAAATATATTGAGGACACACTTCATCAATTGAGCCTTGATCTTAAAGAATTGGAAAATGATTTGTTTGAAACCAAGACTAAACATGAAATAATAGTTGCTCCTATGAGGGAATACATTGAATAATGATTAAGGAAATCCTTAAAATTACCGAAACAGACCAACAAGAAGTCAGTAATACAATTATGCCACCTCCAACACAATAACATCCTATTAAAGACAAAAAAACAAGCAGATAATGGTTTGAAAATTAAATTCACCTGATTTTACCTTTCCGTTATCATGGCATGCTTAAAAAGAACCCACAAATTGCGCAAGTTATCCTACACCTATTCGGTGGACATCCTTTGTGTTAGAAAGTAATGGAGGTGCTCGTTTAACCATAGATAATATAGTAATATTTTCACCCAACCATAGGCTGAAGCCATCCCCGAGCACCTTAACCTTGACAGAGAATCATTCTGGAAGAAAAACCTAGGCTAGATAGCCAAACAATATAGCAAACCTCTCTCTAGGGATAATGCACCAAGCAAGAGTAACCAAGACTGATAAGAGATTCCAAGCTAGAGAGAGACCAAAAATATAGAATGCAGAACTGGTGGCAGCATCTCCTCCCAAGACTTGCGCACAAACTGGTCAACTGCAGTGCGCACAAGTGTACTTCTGCAGTTCTGAGAATACTGACTAGAGTGAAGACTAGCCTCCCATATTTATATTGTTTCTACGAGACTGCCTGGTTCAACTTCTCATTCTAGGTGCTAATTAATTAGTATATAACATTTTCTTTATACGACTTCTTCTCTTGGAGGCTAATAACCTAATACAAATCATTCTCAAGAGCTGACTTGTATTTTAGGGTTCTTAACCATTTATTTAGGGTTTCTTCTTTCTTCCCTAAATATTCCATTCTCGTCAGGTTTACACGTGGAGGTAAATATCTCCCATAGATACCATAATATCAACACTCCCTCCTAGCTAGGGAGGTATTGAAGGCAATGGTCTTGAGCACAAACATACCATTGAATTAGTAGCATCATCATAGCCACACATGATATCTCATGATCAATTCACGAGAACCATCATCACTATTAGTATCATATGATATCATCAACTACATCATTTCTCAAAGCCATACTGCATCTGAGTAATCATGCATGATGCTGAATAAGTCACTCACTCCACAGAGTGATACAAGAACCATTCTTCTAATCCAGACATATGTCCTAGAAGAATAATTGTTCCAATAGATGGTGGAAGCCACACCATGGGATACAAGGACTATTCTTCTAATCCAGACACACATCCTAGAAGAATGACAGTCCTAGACCATTTTCCGCCTGGAGAATTCTAGTCCACCAGCACACTGACTATCCATCTAGTTGATAGTCTTCATGGTAATTAGAATAGTGTCATTTGATAGAACAAAACTATGTCTATCCATAGTAGTACACATCTACATTCCAGTGGTACACTACCATACCAAGTAGCACACAGCTACATATTCACAACCAGTGGAACACATCCACCATAGTAGAATACATCTACTGTCCAGAGACATATAGTCTCCATAGCAATCATATCATCTGATATCAACCTGCATAGAGAAATAATGTCATGATATAAACTGAATCATCTGGGCCATTCTTCCACTCACATCTATGAGATTTGGAGGAGCATTTGCCCTCAGAAGGTAAAACATCAGTTATGAGCTACTGGACTATTCTTCTCAAGCAAGGAAGAATAATTGTCCTAATTTCTAAGCCTGGACCATTCACCTATCTGGGCCATTCCTCCGGCACTAAACAAAGTGCAACCTGGAGAGAATGAGTCTTCCCTAGGGAATGCATGTCCCTGATTGATGAACATGGACCATTCACCTATCTGGGCCATTCCTCCAACACTAAACAAAGTGAAACCTAGAGAGAATGAATCTTCCCTAGGGAATGACTGTCCGAACCATTTCCTAAGGAAATGACTGTCCTGCACCAAGCTCCAAAATGGGCCATTCTTCGAAACTTCTCACAACTGTGAGCTTAGAATGAAAGACTGCCCGACGAGGAAAACCAGTCTTCTTGACCACTACTAAGAGTGACTTCCAAGAAGAGAGACTGTCCTAGAACATTCCCCCACACTGGCCACAAGGGGAATCACTGTCTATGGTACACCAACAATCCATCGAACCATTTTCATTACGAAAATGACCGTTCGATCTGGACCATTTTACGAACTGGAAAATGCCTGTATGTCAGAAATCTCAAACCACTTCCCAAACTGGAAAGGAATTGCTCATCTTGGACCATTTTTTGAACTGAAAAATGACTGTCCATAAATCAATAACACATCAATGCTCCCTCCCAACCTGGGAGTCATCTCTTCCCTTTTCAATAAGGAAGTCATGTCCACGAGCTCCAACTTGTTTCTTGAGTATGCAAACTCTTTCATCTTGGATAGAGGATTTACCAAAATATTTGCTTATCTGCTCATTTGTGGAGATATATTGGAGAACCACTTCTCCTTTTTGGACCTCATCATGGAGAATGTAATGCTTGATCTCAATGTACTTCGGTATTTCTAGAACACTGGTTTTCTCTGAAGGATTCATATAGCTCTGATCATTATAGTATATCATAGTTGGATTCATCTCTTTTGTTTCCTACTAGTTCACAACATCGTGGCAAGGGTCAAACTGGAACATATGCAAATGGTAATTCTTCTTCTATCATGAGAGTTTGTCATGGATTGGCAATCCATTATCCTGGAGTTCTGAGTAACCATTCTAATACAATATCTCTTATATAGAAAATTTTCACCACGATTCTATTGTGCATTGGAGGTTCTCCAACAAGTTGTCTTCTTCCATCTGCATGCAAGGGTCTCTTTCTGGTATACCTCAAATCCTTGAGGTTGCTCTACATACGCTCTTTGTTCAATTATTCTGGAGAACAATCTTTGCGTTCATCTAATGTAAACTCCAACCCATGGATATTGCAGATGATAAAATGGCTCATGTAGAGGTATGTTTGGTTTACTGGAACAAAAAATCATCATAGTCTTCTCCCTCCATCTGGGAGAACCTCTAGTTCTGGATCTCGCGATGCTTACATTCATAAGTCTTCCATACACTGTTCTTCATCACAATTTTCATTTCCTCTGCTTTATTTATTTCAGTGAGTTCAGATCAGGCTGGTAATCTTGTGATTTTCAATACAATGACTGGTTGTTCTGTCTTTTCTTTCTCTCTTGGAATCTTCATGTTCTTCCTCATGTTTCTCTTTGGCTCTTGGGTCCATGGAGTTTTCTATAGATTCCATGCCCTGAATATTCCAACTTCTTTCTTTCATCATAGGATCATGGATGTGGATGGACAACCAGGGATACTTTAAGGATTCTTTTCAAGGAAGACATCTTCTAAAGTCACACTGAACATGTGCTGCTTTTCATGGTTGCTACCATGGATATATACTTCATCATATTCAATGAATCATATAATTTAGGATTAGCTCCATCCTAATCCTTTTTTCATGCATGAATGCATGCTCTTCTTTTGGAAATATATAATCATCTCCCTCCATCTAACAGAGTCCATGCTTCCCTCTGCATCCTTATTTCCTTCTGTAAAGTGTCACAAGTGTTTTTCCATTTTCCTCTTGATTGCTAACTTCTTTCTGTCTTTACTTATTCTAGGTTTCTTCAATATTGATTCTAATTTCAGCTTATCTTGCAGCTGTTACTTATGTAATAACTTTCACATGATTTTTTACCAAGGGTTTTTGATGTACTTCATCCTTTCATGTGTATTGTCTGACTTGTATTAATTGTGATAGCAATCCTTATCTTGTTGTTCTTCCATATGTATAGTTTCTCTTTGAACATATTATCTTCTAAGAAATAGATATGCAAGATATGTACAAAAACTATGTAAACATGGTATGTATGGGAACTATGAAGAATATTGTTACCTTGTCTTAGAAGAAGAAGTCTGTTTTTCCCTTCTTGGTCTTCTTTGAGGGTTCCCTTTCTTCGGCAACTGATTCTTCATGTGTTTCCTTCCTTTTCTTTAGCTCATGACAATGATTCTTGTAGTGACCGTATTTTCGACAGTTGAAGCATTGCATTTTTGACATATCTTTCTCTTGATTTGGCTTCTTCCTTGATCCAAACTTCCTTTTATTCTTGAAATTATTGAACCTTGCTGTGAAGGCTTGATCATCATATTTATTTTGGGGTTTCTCCTTTGCACTAATCCTTGATTCTTCTTGTGCACAACAAGTCCAAAGTTCTTCAAATGTAGGATACTCCTTTCTTGTGTTCATGCTTGCGACAAATGCATCCCATGTCATGGGAAGGCCATTGAGTACTATATTTAATAGTTCCTTCTCTGAAATGATCTCTTTAATGGCTTGTAGTTGATCTATTAACTGAGAGATTCTTACAAAGTATGATGCTATGTTGTCATCATCATTCGTTTTCATGTCACATAGCTCATTCTTCAGACTCATTACCTGTCCAATGTTTCTGACTGAGAAAAGGTTTGTTAGGGCATCGTACATCTTCTTGGATGAGTCAAGATGGGAGATGTAGGGTATCAAGTGGTATTTTATAGATTCCACTATGATACTCATGGATTTGATGTCATTGTCTTTGAACTTCTCCATAAATGCAACGTTCTGGGGTTCCTTCTCTTTTCCTTCTTCGAATTGTGATTCCATGATCTTCCCTTTCATGATCTCCAACACTTTAATCTTGGCAAGGATGAGGTCAATCCTTTTCTTCCATGCTCTGAAGTTATAAGCCCCTTCTAAATTGTTTTATGACTTCATAGAGTAAGTCATAACATCTTTGACTTGGTCAACCCTTGATTTTGACCAAAAACTCAAACTTAACGCCTTAGCTTGCTGAGAGTACCAGGAGGTGCGCTAGGCTAGGGCGCATTAGTCTATCCAGAAATTAGGTCAATCTCTTCACTTAAGGTGCCTCAATGAGAGGGTCAAGGTTTCGTTGCTGCAACAAAGACTGTCTACAACTGAGCAAATCCTCCCAATATATCTTCCAGTGGTTAGACTGTCCGAAGATATTGTGGGCCCATAACCTGTTAGAAAGTAATGGATGTGCTCATTTAACCATAGACAATATAACAATATTGTCACCCAACCATAGGCCGAAGCCACCCCTGAGCACCTTAACCTTGACATAGAATCATTCCAGAAGCAAACCCTAGGCTAGATAGCCAAACAAGATAACACACCTCTCTCCAGGGATAACGCACCAAGAAAGAGTAACCAATACTAATAAGAGAGTCCAACCTAGAGAGAGACCAAAAATACAAAATGCAGAATTGGTGGCAATAAATCCTCCCAAGACTTGCACACAAACTGGTCAACTGCAGTGCACACAAGTGTACTTCTGCAGTTCTGAGAATACTGGCCAGAATGAAGACTAGCCTCCTATATTTATACAATTTCTACCAGACTGCCTTGGCCGAATTCTCATTCTAGGTGCTAATTACTTAGTATATAACATTTCCTTTAGCCGACTTCTTCTCTTGGAGGCTAATAACCTAATACAAATCATTCTCTTGAGCTGACTTGTCTTCTAGGGTTATTAACCATTTATTTAGGGTTTCTTCTTGCTTCCCGGAATATTCTATTCTCGTCAGGTTTACACGTGGAGGTAAATACCTTCTGCAACTACCAT
>SNQJ01S0045870.1:49059-66682 GCA_010110895.2 Picea sitchensis
CCTTCCTTTTCTTTAGCTCAGGACAATGATTCTTGTAGTGACCATATTTTCGACAGTTGAAGCATTGTATTTTTGACATATCTTTCTCTTGATTTGGATTCTTCCTTGAGCCAAACTTTCCTTTATTCCTGAAATTCTTGAACCTTGTTGTGAAGGCTTGATCATCATATTTATTTTGGGGTTTCTCCTTTGCACTAATCCTTGATTCTTCTTGTGCACAACAAGTCCAAAGTTCTTCAAATGTAGTATACTCCTTTCTTGTGTTCATGCTTGCGGAAAATGCATCCCATGTCTTGGGAAGACCATTAAGTACTATATTTAACAGTTCCTTCTCTGAAATGATCTCTTCAATGGCTTGTAGTTGATCTCTTAACTGAGATATTCTTACAAAGTATGATTCTATGTTGTCATCATCATTCATTTTCAAGTCACAGAGTTGATTCTTCAGACTCATTACCTGTCCAATGTTTATGACTGAGAAGAGGTTTGTTAGGGCATTGTACATCTTCTTGGATGAGTCAAGATGGGAGATGTAGGGTATCAAGTGTTATTTTATATATTCCACTATGATACTCATGGAATTGATGTCATTGTCTTTGAACTTCTCCATAAATGCAACGTTTTGAGGTTCCTTCTCTTTTCCTTCTTCGAACTGTGGTTCCACGATCTTTCCTTTCACGATATCCAACTCTGTAATCTTGGCAAGGATGAGGTCAATCCTTGTCTTCCATGCTCTGAAGTTATAAGCCCCTTCTAAATTGTTTTTTGACTTCATAGAGTAAGTCATAACATCTTTGACTTGGTCAACGCTTGATTTTGACCAAAAACTCAAACTTGACGTCTTAGTGTGCTGAGAGTACCAGGAGGTGTGCTAGGATAGGGTGCATTAGTCTATCCAAAAATTAGGTCAATCTCTTCACTTAAGGTGCCTCAATGAGAGGGCCAGGGTTTCATTGCTGCAACAAAGACTAGATACAACTGAGCAAATCCTCCCAATCTATCTTCCAACGGTTAGACTGTCTGAAGATAGTGTGGGCCCATAACCTATTAGAAAATAATGGATTTTTTCGTTCAACCATAGACAATATAGAAATATTGTCACCCAACCATAGGCCTAAGCCACCCCTGAGCACCTTAACCTTGACATAGAATCATTCTGGAAGAAAACCCTAGGCTAGATAGCCAAACAAGATAACACACCTCTCTCTAGGGATAACACACCAAGAAAGAGCAACCAATACTGATAAGAGAGTCCAACCCAGAGAGAGACCAAAAATACAAAATGCAGAATTGGTGGCAACAAATCCTCCCAAGACTTGCGCACAAACTGGTCAACTGCAGTGCACACAAGTGTACTTCTACAGTTCTAAGAATACTGGCCAGAATGAAGACTAGCATCCTATATTTATACTATTTTTTCCAGACTGCCTGGGCCGACTTCTCATTCTAGGTGCTAATTACATAGCACATAACATTTCCTTTAGCCGACTTCTTCTCTTGGAGGCTAATAACCTAATACAAATCATTCTCTTGAGATGACTTGTCTTCTAGGGTTCTTAACCATTTATTTAGGGTTTCTTCTTGCTTCCTGAAATATTCTATTCTCATCAGGTTTACACATGGAGGTAAATACCTCCTGCAACTACCATAATATCAACACTTTGTTTCACTGGTCATTGGTGGATGCACCTTGGTTACACCCTTTGACAAGTGTTTTCTACATCTTGGTAACTTGATTGGATTGTACGGATTGTGGAGAGATTACAAAATCATGACATAGTTACTAATTAAAAGCTTCAACCCGTTATTTTGACCAAAAAAACAAATGTCAAACTCTAACTATGATTTTGTACAATCCATTCGATCTATAAAACAAATTTCAAATTTTATCTCTAAATATTATAATCCATTTTACATTCCACCTTGTTATCAAATTTCAAATCTACATATTATAATCCATTTTACAGTTTCCCATGTTATCATAATTCTGAATAGATAGTAAAAACCCCATCTTGGATAATTCTATCCTCTATCTTCCGTCTAAGCGCTCCATGTTGATGCACTATCTGTTTAAATATCTTGTTGTTGGTGTACTTATTCCATGTGCTACCTCCACCATTTATGCGATTTTACTGTTGATTGCATAAATCATCGAACTATCTATCAATCCCTAAATGAGGGCGTATATCCATTCTTCCACCGTATCTTCTCTTAAAATCTTAACACAACCTTGCTCCCACTATTGGTTGCATAAATCATTAGAATGCATGTCAATCGTTAAATGAGGGCATATATCCATTCTGTCACCATATATTTTCTTAAAAATTCAATAAAAACTTGATCTCGATGAGTAACATCATTTCTCAACTCTTTGAAAAATAAAATATCAGTACAAAACCTTTAGAATCACAATTGAATTCAACAACTTTATAACTTGTGTCAACTATATTTCGTTCATTCTTTCTCCAGATGATGAATCTTCACTTGTCGGGTAATGCCCATTGATATTGTGGATGTCTATTCATATATTGTGATCATTCACCTCCTAAGGGTGTACTACATCATGAGGGTTCTTAATTGCTTGCTTGGAAACACCAAGAATACTTTGTTTGGACTATGCCTCTTCACCTAGAGCATACCCATCCATTCTAGGCTACCGAAAAGTCACAATCCTTCTCTAGTGAAACTCTTGTATACTTAAACAATTGTTAGTAGTTTAGCACTCAGTCATATATAAGCATACATCCATGAAAATGAGAAACCAAGAGAACAACTGTGGAACAAACAAAAGACATACATAGAAATAGTGCGGGTGGAAAAAATCATTCCTAACACTCAAATAAGTCTTTGTTATTGTGAAACAATTACAATATGAGCACTGTCGACTCGATTTACAACTTGAGTGGAGTCACACAGCACACCTCACCTCACCAAGACACTCATAATTTTTTTTTTCACACCAAGACTCTATCACAACCATCTTCGTAACCTCCTGTGGTGCACCTAAGACATGCCCTCAAACACATACTTGTTGTCCCTTTGTTTCCATAGAATTTCACCAAGCTAACACAAATTTTGGTTTTGCCTCACACATGCCTCCAATAGACCTACTTTTCTAGACTTCCCCAAAACCTCCTAGAGCATCCCATCCTTGGCTACTTGTCTTCCATCTTGGCAGTTCTTCCTCACTCCTCAGACTTTGCCTTAGATTTGTTTTCCAAATCTCTTTCCAATGTTCTTACCTTCATTGGTTGTGTACCCTTGTGCTCTTATAGGGACTCCAATGGTCACTTGTGCGAAACATCATGTCTTTTGGGTGTCATTCCCCTTCACGAACCCACACTCAAACAACTCATTGTGCCCCTCCATGGATCTAGTGTGCCCAAACAATCCTGCATGCCCATCAGCTGTCATGTCTATTGGATTGGAGAATCTCAACCTTGGTCATTTACCCCTTTCCTTGTGCATTCTCTTGTTCCAATCGTGGTGACTCCTCATGGGTGTGCCGATGGGGTATCCCAACCTCTTCGATGTGCCCATGTTGCCAAGTGTTGATGTGTCTAGTCCTTGAGAATGCTTCCAAGTTTCCCCACCCTTGCCCAAACACAACCCAAATCCCCGTCAATCATTCTAAGGCAAGTGAGGTGTGTTCCCCCTTGGTAACACATGTCACCATAATGCATCCAAGTTTCTCCTGTTCATACCCAAACATCGTCATTTTCCTAATCGATTGTATGCCCCTTGGTTTTCTCTTTCTCGAATCATCCCGAAGTTTGTACAGAGAGTTAAGGCAATCCATTAAGGAAAAATTGAATCTTCACTTTTTCATGGAACTATTAAGGTATGTTCCATATATCAAAGATGAAAAAGTGAAGATTCAATGTTTCCTTAGTGGATTGCCTCAATCTTAAAGAGACATGATTGAATTTGATGAGCCTAAGATTATTGATGATACAATAAGAAAGGATAAGCATTGCTATGAACAAATCAAGAATAAACCATAATTCAACAAGATTTGGAAGGAAAAGAAAAAGGAGAAGTTTGAGCAGAGGAATAAAGGATTTATCCTTCACAATATAAGAACCAATCAAGAGGTTTTAAGCCAAACTATCCATCATGAAGCAACTTCCAACAAAATTTTCCATTTCAGAGTGGAGCAAAACCAGTAGAGTCAGTAGAAGGAAAGCCAAGGGAGCCTTGGAAAGTGCCTCTGTTGTGTTGGGGATGTGGAGAGGAGTATATGCTAAGGGACTGTCCTCATAGGCAAAAAACTAAGAAGACTATCTACACTATACAATAATCTACAACAATGAATGACATAGCAAATACTATTCCTAAAATATATGTTGCATTAGAGGATTGAAAAGAAGACCACCAAGCATCAATGGTGGAAGTTGATGGTAAGATTGATAAGAAAACTATTTCTATTTTAATTGACCTCAGATCTAGTCATAGCTATGTTGCACCTAAGATCGTCGAGACATGTATTCTTCAGAAAATAAAGAACAAGAAATATTGGCTAGTTCATTTGGTAAAGGAGTTAAGAGAAGAGTCAATGAATCGATAGAAGATTTCCCAATGGAAATGAATGGACTAGTCATAAGGGTGAATTTGAATATTTTACCTTTGGGTTCGTATGATGCCTTAATTGACATGGATTGGATAAAAACACATAAAGTAAAGTTAGTCTGCTATAATAAAACCCTTGAATACATAAATGATGAAGGGAATCCAATTTTAGTGAAATCTAGTTCGAGAACCATCTCTATTAGACATATTTCAACCTTACAACTAAAAAGGAGTTTTAGAAAAGGTTTTTAGTTATATGCAGTTCATGTATTGGAGTCAACATAAAATAAAGAGTTAAAGTTTTAAGACTATCCAATACTCCAATAATTTAAGGATGTATTTCCAGAGGAGATACCGGGTTTACCTCCTAAAAGAGATATTGATTTCTTAATTTAACTTATGACTAGTTCTACACCTATATCAAGAGCTCCGTACCGAATGAGTACATTTGAGTTGATGGAACTGGAAATGAAAATACAAGATTTTTTAGACAAAGGGTATATTAGACCAAGTGTGTCTCCTTGGGGAGCACTAGTACTATTTGTGAAGAAAAATGATGGTACTCTTAGACTATGCATTTATTACATATAGATGAACAAAGTGACAGTGAAAAACAAGTACCCTTTACCCCAAATTGATGATCTATTTGACTAGGTACAAAGATAAAACGTATTTTCAAATATTGACTTGAGATTAGGGTATCATCAAGTTATGATTAAAGATGAGGATATTATAAGACAAATTTCAGAACAAGGTACATTCATTATGATTTCATGGTGGCACCATTTGGACTTACCAGTGCACCAACTACATTCATGTGTCTCATTAACAATGTTTTTAGTAAATATATGGATACGTTTGTATTGGTCTTTATCGATGACATTCTTATCTACTCTAAATCAAGAGAAGAAAACGAGGAGCATCTTTGATTGGTTTTACATACACTAAGATAACATAAGTTGTATGCCAAGTTGTTGACGGGCGAAATTGACCATTCGTCAACTGGGAGAACGAGTCCGGTCCGTGGTTTTCTAAGTAACCCAAGCCATTTGGTATAACTCGTTCTGACAAGTTTAATGGCTCTGTTAGCTAATCTAAAAATCCCAAAAGAAACAAAATAAAAGAAAGAAATAACTATCTAATTACTAAACACTATATATGTATGTACATATGTATAATGTAACTGTTGTAGATATATTTAAACAAAAGATATACAAATCTTACTTATGTACATGATTTACAAACTGCAAGTTTTAAATGAAACTTATGAAAATCAATGTGAAAAATGATTGCTTCTAGGAAGCAGATAAAGAAAGCACATAAAAATATTTTTTGTTTTTCCTTTATAAATCTAAAATAATATGGAATTAAAAAAACCAATGAAACATAAACATGTGGATAGTCAAAAACTGAACCATACATTCTAGTTTCAATGATAAGTAAATGATAGAAAAATACAAAGGAGCTAACCTGCTAGTGAGTTATTGAGGTGTATCAAAACATATGCATGAGTGGAGAACATCCAACTGCCCTGTCCAAGAGAGAAATTTGCAAGGAACCTTGTGACTGTTCTAAATAAGTTTAAAACCTGTATTAGCTGCTTAGGTTTCAATGACAGAAGAGGAAACACAAACATAAACCTGTGATCTCATAATTGCACATGATTACAGTAAGATATATCTAAAAGTAATCTATGCATTTCATCATCCGATTAAAACTTAAAGATAAATCCTATCAATTTAATTGAAGATATGATCACAACATTTATATTTTGAGAAGCAAATTAGAGATGGTATTTATAATATAACATCCTGCACATCACAGATCATTTAATCTAAAGATATCAGACCTATACATGTAGTAGGTTTAATAAAAACATAAATGACAACATTATAAACAAAAGGCTAAAGCCAAAATGCATAAATGCTGTTTCATTAAGTTCTGGAATCACTCATCCATCTCTTGCTCTCATCCAAGATGGTTTCGTTACAAAAATATGGAGTATTTAAAGAGTTCATGTAAGATAAACATACTATCTTCTAAGATAGGATCAGATCTCAAAATGATCTAAAAGTTACACAGATAGAGGGTCTAAAAACCACTCAATATCAAATTATATCTTCAAAATTATGAAAGTTTTGTTTTGATTTACAAAATAAGCCAAAAGGGATGGCTAATTAACTAAGTCCAACATGCTCCATCTTATGAGATCACCACAAGATATATCCTATCCTGAAAGAAAAACGAAATGAGCAAATTAGATATTTATTTAACTAACATTTCCCAAACTTTATATGAGAATTGACTTGGCTACATAATCTCACGATTCTGTAGCCAATGCTATTATTAGCAACATAGATCTAAATCAATCTAGATTAAGTAGAAAAATAACAAAAAACATAATTTTGATGAAAAACCAATCTTACCATCCAACTGATCACAAAATTCGAATCACAAAAAATCAGAATTGATCATAGCTTTGACACTATTAGTGTTTTTAATTATGATATTGCATGTCCTCTTCAAACGTTTTACTTGTCTTTGTGCATTGGTCTTGAGCTCACAATTTTCATTTGCCAATGAGTCATTTTGAGCCTCGATATCTTTGATCCTCACTTGAAGGATAGGGATGTCTGTGTAGTACTGACCTTTCCAATGTAAACGAACTTCACAATGTACAACACGGGCAATCGGTTGAGGGAAAGTGTAATTGTGTGGTAAAACATCATTGCTACTCACTGTCGGCCTTTGACCAATTTTGATACCTGTAAATTCCTTGCTGTCTTTCAAACACGGTGGCAGATTATTCACATAATTAAAAGGTTGATCTGGTTTGAAGCAATTTGGATCTTCTCATGCCAGAAACCTCTCGATGTCGATGTCAGAATCTTCATGGATCTCGATCGATTCGATTGAGCTCACATGAGCTTTGGATTTATTTTGTAGACTCCGTGAAAGAAGTCGACCATGTCTCTTATTACAGAACCCTATTTCTTGACTTTTCTTTGGCTATTTGCGTGGGTGTTTGTTGTTGGTTTTTACAGTGGAATTAGGGAAAACAGTTTGTTCATGATCCAGAGCTTTAATAACCCTAGGACTAACATCCTGTTGCTCACGTAAAGGCTGATCGAGCGTAGCCTTTTCACAAGGGTTTTCACACAAACAATATTGCCTGTCACTGGAGGGAATAAGAGGCTTCTCTATCATCAGCTTATCCATTACAAGAGTCTCTACAGGGTTTACTATAATGAAACCATTACGGGCTACAAAACTATCCCAATTTTCACCAAGCGTTTTCAAATGATGAAATATCAATAATTTTATCAACCCATGGTGAAAAAGGCTTGAATCCAATCTCTATTTCTTATACCTCTTTGCCATTTTATACAAACTTCTTAATAAGTAAAACGACATGTTTAATTGGAAACCGATAAAATGCATGAGCAGTCTTATGTGGTAAAGGAAGACGAGGCCGTAACGACCTTCAAAAGTAACAAATTGCCTTGAAACTGCCAGTAAACCATGCCATCTAATCTTCAACAGAGATACCGGCATAACTTTGTGAAAACAATGAATATTTTTGTAGGTGACGAACAGAATCCATGGTACCTCATCCAACTTTGAGTTTTTAAACCATTTTTGACCAGTGAGGGGGAGGCCCGTTGCTTCACTTAGAAATTTTTCGGTGATATCCAAATGGATATCACCTACCTTGGCTCTGCATCCATCAAATGTGAGGGTGAAATATTTGGCCACTTATGAGTTATAACCCTAGAATTTCTTGATAAACACATCCTAGCCTAGACTCTTCATATATTCACTCGCATCATCATACAACAACGAAGTTTGGAATCCATTTGGCTCAATTCGGACGATAGGGGCCATAAGGGTTTGAACAAACAGTCACAAAGGCGACCAGAACTTGCTTGTGGGCTTAAGAGGTGGCAACACCAGGGGAATGTCTGAGCCAAAAAAAAAGGAGTAAAACTAGCAGTCACCCTAGCGTGACCATAACATAAGCAATAGGGTTTCAAGCCATGAAAATTGGGCGTATTAGGTAATGAATGTTTTGAGTACATATCGTATCTAAAGACCTTAGCTTGTAATGAGGGATCTATCGAATCAAACTGCCACTTCAAACAAAGTACATGGTACGATCGAGGTGAGTTTAACTTCCATGAAATGTAATGGGTGAAGTCAATTTGCAAAGGTTAGGAGAAAATGTGTTTTACAAGCCAAAAGCATATCGAAAATTCAAAACCAAAGTCGATTTACCAAGAATTTTAAATGAAACAAACCTATAGTCCATTTGCCAATCGATTCTTGGTATACAAAGCATCCAAGGTATAACTTTGAATCCAATAACAACTCAAAATAAGTGTTTCATTGATATATGATAAGCTCAAAGTAAAACAACTTTCATTAAAAGAGGCTTAAACACAATAACCCTTTTAGGACCAAGCCTTAGATTAAATTGCAAAATCATTTAAAGTTTTAATGCTTCATTCATGCTTTCAGTCATGAATGAAGCACAAAAACGTAGGATAAAAATAATTTGGAATAATCAAAACACCCTTTTTAAAACCAAATAGTCATCTTCAAAAAGAAATATTTACAGGATCAGGCATAGGAAGCTACATGAATTGTCATTTGTCACTTGAAAAAGAAAAAAATCATGTAGGGATGCCAACAATGGCGACTCACTGGGAGAAGCAGTTATCTCTGCATGACCGAGGAGTTCATGCTAGGACTGTTTAGAATGGTTACTCATTAGAGAACAACTGAAGGACACCAAGCACATTAATCAAATTCCAACAACCATTACATAGTCCAACTTTAAATATCTTCCTGTTCAAATGAAATCCGGTGAAATTTTTTAATTACGAGAGCAACGATATTTTAAGCCAATGGCTCCGATACTGTTGACAAGGCCACTTCTGCCAACAGACGTCTATAGCCTTGATAGGGATGTCAATTAACCCACTCTGACGCCTCTACCCTATCCAATAAGTTTCAATTCAACATGACGGGTGCTTATAATTAATATCAAAATTTACACCTGATAATTTTCTTGGAACCGACATTGCTTCACTGCCAGTGGGCCTGTTTAGTACCCTGACGAATTTGTCTTGGCATCATGCATTCATTTACCCATTTCCATCAGACCTGTTCAGTATTTCGACGGGTTTACAAACACTTCCCACAACTCTCGAGAAATTATTTACAATATGACATAAATTTAATGATATTCAGAAGAGCGGGGTGAGCTGAAAATTCCAGTCTTCAGAACACTGGACATTTTCCAACCTTTAATTCTTTTGTTTGAAAACCTTCATTATGATCTGAAATTAGTTTTCTAATGAAACCAATTCTTCAAGGACAGGAAGGCATACTTGAGTTTCTTTCTTTAAAAGTAGGGACATCGTAAAGAGTTTTGATGATGGCTGTGTCTGCTCATAATTATAAAGTGAAACCATGAAACCTATTTTGAACATAAAACTTTTTTCAGCTAGTTTGCGTTCCAGGAAATTACAACATTGATGCTTTGACAGACCTTGACTGTAGCTTCATAATGAGGCATTCTGGTTTCCCTTCATGAACTGAAAGGTGACACAGGCACGGTTTGACCAGAAAGCAATGAAAGCAAACAAAATGAAAAGAACCAAAAACCAGAAAACAAAAATAAATCAAAACAAAAAAATTATGTACAAAGGTGGATCTTGAATTTATCAGGAGAAATACCTCTTGAGAGCTTGCCCATTCACCGAGAAGGTGTCTGGCTGTCCCTCCAAACTCTGTAGGTGGAAGGAGCTGGGACCTAGTTTTTCAGCGATTACGAAAGGCCCCAACCACATGTTCTGGAACTTGGTGTGTTCCCCTTTTCCTTCATGAGGTTTATCCCACTTGAGAACCAAATATCCTACCTTGAAGTTTCTATCCGAAGAAAAGTTAGAATCAAACCAACCTTTCACAATCTGCTGATGCTGATCCAGTCTCTCCCTGGCTTGTGCTATTACTTCTTCTAGTTTCAACAAGGCATTAATTCGACTTTCAAGAGGAGGGCAGTCCTCCTCTTGAACTTTCTATGATAATTGTAGAGAGGGAAGCAAAACATGAGGAGGGAGAATTGCTTCTCTTCCGTAGAGGAGAAAGAAAGGAGAATTACTAACAAAGGTTTTCGGAGTTACCCTATCGGCCCATAGCGCATTAAAAATCACGTTGTGCCAATTCTTGTAGTTTTCAGAAACTGTCCTCTTGATGATCTTGATCAAATTTTTATTCGTTGATTCTGCTAGGCCATTTCCTTGGGGGTAATAGCTGGCATAATACTTAAGTTTGATCCCCTTATCCAAAGAAAAATCGCTCATATCGAGGGATGAAAAGTAAGAAGCATTATCTAAAACCAAATATTCGAGAATGCCGAATCTAGTAATGATATTCGGGAATGCCGAATCTAGTAATGATATTCGTGTCAAGGAAAGATATCACCTGATTAGTGTCTACCACTTTCAGCGGTGCAACCTCAGACCACCTGGTAAAATAGTCCATTGCTGTAATGATGTATTTATGCTGCTGTGAAGAAGTGGGGTTAATTGGCCCTATGATGTCAAGACCCCACTGCTGAAAAGACAAATCTACCGAAACATGCTGCAAAGGGAATGATGCCTTTTTTACTCGTCCAGTAGCCTTTTGGAAGATTATGCATTTACAACATAACACATGGGCATATTTGAACAAAGTGGGATAATAGTACCCAACTCTTAATATCTTATGAGCAATGGTGTCTCCACCGAAGTACCCACCAGCTACACCTGCATGCAGTTCAGATAATACTTTCTCTGCTTCATCTCTTTCAAAACAACGCATGAGAACATTATCAAAATTCTTACGGAATAAAACGCCATTTACCAAATGGAAAGGTGCAGATTTGAGTCTTAATGCTCTTCTCTTTTTTGGATCGAGATGTCGAGGAGCAGAACTATGTGTTAAATAAAACTTAATATCATCAAACCAAGAATTAGCAACAACTTGTGTGCAACAGATCTGATTTTCACTACACTGATTTACAATCAAGACATTAATTTGACTCTGTTGTTCTTCAACTGAATCAACCACTAGTTTTCATAGGCCTTGACCTCTGACAATTTGTCTAGGGGTTATTTCGAGGTCATACTCTTGTAACGATGCCATCCAGTTTGCCTGTTTTTCACCCAATTCTTTTTGTACTAACAAGTTTCTTATAGCAGGATAAGGCACAATGACTTTAGTTCTGGATTTTAGCAAATATGATCAGAAATGTTTCACTGCTTTGAAAACTGCATAAGCTTGTTGATCTACAACCAGGTAGTTAATCTCTTTTCCTTTGAAGGCTGAGCTCATGCAGACAATGGGGATTTCATTGCTTTCAATGTTTTTTGGGTCAACACAACAACATAAGATCGACCATAGGAAAAAGTATAAAGAGCGAAATCTTGTGAGAAATCAGGACTCATCAAGGAAGGGGCTTCCACTATGGATTTTTTGATGGAATCAAAGGATTGATTTTCTTGTGGTCCCCAACGATACTGAAAATAATTTTTAATTAAGTTTTTCAATGGTCTTACCATTTCTGAGAAACTTGGGACAAACCTTCTGACAAAATTAATCTGGCCTAAAAAGGATTGCATAGATTTTTTGGAGGAGGGGGGAGGAAGTTTGGAAATGGCTTGGGTTCTTTCGGGATCGATGATCATCCCGTCACTGGATACTATGAATCCAAGCAATTTTCCTTGTTCCACTGCAAAGATTGACTTCTTAGGGATGAGAGATATGTCGTATTTGCGACATCGTTCTAGGACAGACCTAAGGTGAGACAAGTGATCTTTCTTGTTTTTGGAAAAAAAAGTAACGTCATCAATATAGACCACTACATATTGATTTATGAGATGACGAAATGAAATATCCATTTCTCTCTGGAAAGTGGCCCCGACATTTATAAGCCCAAAACACATCTTTTTGTAGGTGTAGGTGCCCCATGGGGTACGAAAAGTGGTTTTTAACTGGTCTGGTAGAGACATGAGGACTTGGTTGTATCCCGAAAAACCATTTAGCAGTGATAGTCTTTCGGAACCAGATACCTGCTGAAGAATCTGTTCCATTGGCGGAACAGGATAATTGTCTTTGTCAGACGCTCGGTTCAAGTTACAAAAATCGACATAGAGTCAAATTTCACCACTTTTCTTCCTTATAGGAACTGGATTAGACACCCATTGTGTGTGTCTCACTGGGAAGATTATCTTCACATTCAATAATTTATTTAGTTCTTTCTTGACTGTTGGTTCCAACTTAGGGTGCATCTTTTTCAGCTTCTGCTGAAAAGGTAGAAGTTGGGGTTTCACGGGGATGATATGTTGTATTATATTAGGGTCAAAAGTTATTAAATCATCATATGTCCATGCGAAGACATCCTTGAATTCTTTAATTTTTTTTTATAAAAGTAGACCGTTCTTGCTCGGAACATCCCATGCCCAAATTGATATTTTGTGGATTATCTTTAGACCCTAAATTTATCACTTCACGAGTCAAGGAAGAACTGTTCATTTTACAATTTACTGACCCTCTGAATTTATCATGCAAATCATAAAACTTCTCTAGTCTTACCACGGATTTAGGAATAGATTTTACCAGATCAGATGTTGATTTGAGAGATCTAGGCTCTGATATTACCGTGAAATTTTAGAGATTTTCGTCGTGAGTGCCTTCATCGATAATTGCACCTTGGAAATTGTCTCCATATGAAAAAATATGATGATCTGTTGATCATCATCAAACACTCTCCAATTAGTGATGTTGTCTAGGATCGATGCTCTGAACAATAACTCAATCGAAAATGCATTCGGAGAAAAACCTTCTGCGGGAAAAAGTTTAGAAGCGACGTTAGCCAATAAGTTAGCCTCATAATTGCTTAATCTAGGAATGGAATTGATGTTAAATGCTGAAAATTTGTGCATTAGATTCCATACCTCAGTTTGGTAAGTTTTCAGGTGTGGTGATAAGCAATCTATGGAATTTCTTACCTGCTTGACCATAATTTTTGAATAACTGAATACCATTAAGTTCTTTACATCCATATTTGCAACTTTCCGAAGTCCTTGCAAAAGTGTCTCGTATTCGGTGGTGTTGTTGGTGCATTCAAACTCTAATTGACAGGCGATGAAAGTTTAATTACCTGTCGGGTCAATGAGTACACATCCTGTGCCAAATACTTCTTTGGATTTGGATCCATCGAAGTAAAGTGACCATATCTGAGCTTCATTGGCAGTGCTTGGCACATTCGGTAAAGATGCTGACTAAGTACAAGTCATGAGCTTTGATTGTTGTTACGGATCGGTGATGGGGGAAGTTTCGACCATGAAGTTACTGAATAAGGTGTTCATTCCCTGCATTTCAAGTGAATTAGTGGGAGCGGTAAATGGTTCATTAACATCATTCAAATCTACACGGTGTTCTTGAGGTAATGTTCACGGTTAATCCTAATTTTGTTTGGCTGTCCATTTTTTGGCAACCATAAATGCGACCAATCTATTGCAAAGTAACCATGTAGTTGCTCTGACCAATCCCTGCTAAAAAATAAACCATAGACTTCAGGGATGTCAACAACAATGATGTCAATAATCTTGTGAACCTTAGGATTAGAAGATAACCTAACGAGCACATTCTTTAGTTCACCAATTACCTTAACATTTGTCCGATCGAGCTGGATAATTTTAAGACTAGAAGGTTGAACTTTTGCATTAATCTTTTGGCAAACAGACAAGGGCATCACATTTGATGATGCATCAAAATCTACCATGCAATTATCTACATTCCTATTGAAAATTTCAAAAGTTAACAGAAAAGGTGGGACATTTTTGTGAGTATTAACAACATAATTCTTCTTATTTTTAGCCGTTGTCCCTGAAACTACTTTATCTACATTTGATACAGTTTTTTCAGTGATATCCCTTTTATCTGGGAGTTCAGGTGTCATTTTAGCAGGGATATTTTGAGCTGTCTTAGAACTGATTTCGACAATTTTCTTGCTGTTCAGATTGCTGTTTTTACTATTTTCTGTGATGTTCTGAAGCATTTTCTGCAGAAGAAGAGGGAATTTCAAAAGTTTCTAAACATAAATATTAGCCCTGAGTTTATTTAAGTCTTCTATCAAATCATACTCTAAATCTAGGGCTACTAAACTCTGTTTTGTTTCAAGTTGTTTTAATTGTTTCAGAGGCATATTCATACTTATTTCAGAAGAGGGTTTACTCTGCGTTTTGCTTCTGGTGTTGTAAGGGTGGACAGTTTCAAAATTTGCTTGAAAAATACTGTTGGAGAAATGCCCAAAGATATTGGGAGATGACTCCTCTTCTTCAACTACATCTTCATAATTCTCAAGGTGAACCAAGTTATCATGTGCTTCAAGGATAGTTTGCAGAGCGTATTGTAAGCTTTCAAAATTTAGACCTTCAGGGGTTGGATTTGGAGGGTTGGGGGTAAAAGGATTTCTGAAAGGAGTTTTAAAACTTCCTTTGCTTGAGGATGATTCTTCAGCCGATCTCTTCAAGTCTATGACTTGATTCGATAATTTTTGGACAACCTTTTGCAAACTTTCTAAGTCTGCAATTTCTGACTAGGTTTTTGATTTGGGGAGGCCTAGTAAGAATTTATATTTTCTTCTTAGAAGATGGGGTTATCTCTACCTCATTACTAAGATTATCTTTCAAGCTTAAAATATCTTTTTCGATTTGGCTTGCCTCCTCGAAGGCTTCCAGTAACGTAGACTTCTTATACCTTTTAACCCAAATTTCTATATTATTGTGTAGAGCTTTAGTGTAATATGCCATAATAAGGCTTTCTGCGATTATTGAATCAGTGGGGATTTGGTTTTTTAATGTGAGGAACCTTTGATTAAAGTCTTTTAATTTCTCCTTAGGGTTCATATTTAAGATGGAGAGTTCCATGACTAAGACTTCATGAGATTTATCATCTCCGAACTTCTCTAGGAAACAGGTTTCAAATCTGTCCCAAGATACAATGGTGTGAGGTTGTTGGGCGAAATACCATGTAGAAGAATTGCCCTCAAACATGTAAGGAAAAATTCTACATACTACATCTTCATGTTCTACACTTCAGAGTCTAATGGCTAGCATGAATTTCTTTATGTGATCCTCGTAGATTTGCTTAGAATCTGGATCGAAATTAGGTAACCATTTCTCCAGATGTTTTGGTAAAGGGTGCTGGGGTCCAGGTACAACCACAACATCTTGATCGAGCCATGGTCTGGTGGGATTGTTTTGGTTCACCATGGGTGTAGGTGGTGTCGAAGGCTGAGATGGTTCATATGAAGAACTGCCTTCGTCAGATGACTCTCCTCCTAAAGAGGATGGAAATGAATGAGGTGGGGAAGGTGGAATACCAGATCCTCCAGCTCCAAGAATAGGTGTATCGGTAGGATTGACAGTATCGTCTCCTAGAGGGTTTAAAAAAAAACCAATTCTTTCAAGTTGTTCTATGATATCAGAGAAATCTAAAGGTTGATTCAGTGGCCTACCAGGTTGTCTGATACAGGCTAAAGCACCGTGTTTCCTTAAAAGTGAACGACGAACAATTTCTTGTATGTCAGACCCTTGAGGGTTTGGTGTTACTGGCTCAACGAGAATATGGGGATTTTTGTTCGAGGTGGTTGTTGTTTCAGAAGTAACGTTGTTGTTAGAATGACTCCATGTTACTATAGGGGAGCGAGTGTGTGGGGGAGGAGTCTTGTGACTTCCACGTGCCATCAATTGTATTCAGGCCCTCCTTCTAGCGCCATTTGTTGACGGGCGAAATTGACCATCCATCAACTGGGAGAACGAGTTCGGTCTGGGGTTGTCTAAGTCACCCAAGTCGTTTGGTATAACTCATTCTGATGGGTTTAATGGCTCTGTTAGCCAATCTAAAAATACTAAAAGAAACAAATTAAAAGAAAGAAATAACTATCTAATTACTAAAGACTATATATGTATGTAGATATGTATAATGTAACTATTGTAGATATATTTAAGCATAAGATATACAAATCTTACTTATGTACATGATTTACAAACTGCAAGTTTTAAACGAAACTTACGAAAATCAATGTGAAAAATGATTGCTTCTAGGAAATAGATAAAGAAAACACATACAAATATTTTTTGTTTTTCCTTTATAAATATAAACTAATATGGAATTAAAAAAAACAATGAAACATAAATGTGTGGATAGTCAAAAGCTGAACCATACATTCTAGTTTCAATGATAAGTAAATGACAAAAAAATACAAAGGAGCTAACCTGTTAGTGAGTTAGTGAGGTGTATCTGAACATCTACATGAGTGGAGAACATCCAATTTCTCTGTCCAAGAGAGAAATCTGCAAGGAACCTTGTGACTGTTCTAAATAAGTTTAAAACCTATATTAGCAGCTTAGGTTTCAATGACAAAAGAGGAAACACAAACATAAACTTGTGATCTCATAATTGCACATGATTACAGTAAGAACATAGTTACCAACTTAACGAGAACTCTACAGAGTTCTCGTTTTTTGGAGGGTCAAGTTTTTTACCTCATTTTTAAAAATGGTGCTATCGGTAGCACCCTCCATTTTTAGGTGGAGTTCTCGTTTTTTGGAGGGTTAAGTTTTTTACCTCATTTTTAAAAATGGTGCTACTGGTAGCACCCTCCTCCATTTTAGGTGTTTTTTTGATATTTTAAATTTTCTGATACTAAGGTTTCTACTTTGTTTTTTTAAATGCTCGTTTTTTCATTTATTTTCACAATTTTCAATTTTTTATTTTTATTTTTATTTTTTTTCTCAACGATGTTTTTCATCTATTTTCAAACTTTTCTACTTTATTTTTATTTTTATTTTTATTCAATCGTGTTTTTAATCATATTTCCATGCTTCATCCAATGTTAAAAATGTTGTACACCATTTATTTTTTTGAAATTAAGATTTTTCATATAATTATCCGTCCTTAATTAAGTTATGGTTCCATACATTTTAAATATAGTGGAAAA
>SNQJ01S0045871.1:4130-17758 GCA_010110895.2 Picea sitchensis
CTTTGGAGTTCATCCATATTTACTTCTTATCAACAATGAAAAAAAAATAATGAGTCATATTTACATAAAAAAATATTGGGTCCATTACCCAAACTTTTGTGCTATGGGTCTTTCTTCAAGGGTTGACATCAATAACACCCAACCTTAATCAACATTTCCCCCTGAGTTCAATGGAAAAAGGTAACTCTCTTCTTTGGGGTTGCTCCCCCTAAACATATAGCACTTTATAACACTTCATTTTTATGGTCTCTTTCTTCCTTGGAGCTTTTTCGTGGATCTAGGACGTATATGTTACTTGGTCTTCTTGTTGCAGTTGAAACCAATCTTCCTGAACCTTATTCTTTGATTTTGCATCTTTGTGAGTCAAATGTGAGAGTATATCCTTGATCATACATTTTACTAACACTGAGTATATTATGCTTCAAGTCTTCAACCAATAGGACATTCTTTGCTTTTACATTTTTTCTTCCAAGCTCTACTACACATTTTCCAAGTATTTTTGTAGATGAGTCATCTCCAAATGCAACATTGACACCCTTTCTCTTCAAGATGATGAATTTGTCTTGATCCTCGGTCATGTGTGAAGAACATCCATTGTCTATGTACCATTCATCTTCTTCTTTACATTCTTCAGCAATCAATGCTATTCGACAATTTTCATTGTTTGGAATCTCTTTCCTTCTCCATACTGTGGTTGGCATAAGGACATTTGGCATAGGAGCATATCCATTCATATATCTGTAATATCATGCTTTGTGACCAAGATAATTATATTTGTAGCATACAATATTTTTGTCCATCAATGGGGAAAATGAATTATAACTTATGTTGACAAATCCACGATTGTTTCCATATCTTTTATTTACACCATTCATGTTTCTTTCATAGTTGTTCCTTTCATTGATTCTACAATTAATTGTCTTATGTCCAAAATTTTTGCAAGTATAACAATGACCAAGAAAGAAATTTTGATACCTGGGAGTAAGTGACCTTCTTTATGATGTAGTCCATATGGGTTCATGATATACTCTTCTATAGTTTCTTTCATACTGATTGAAACTTCTTTGATTCATGAAGGTAGGAGGTCTTCTTGCAGGATATTCATCTCTTTTGTAATCATTCCTTCTTTCTGGTATCCTAGTCCACTTCTCATCAACTTTCTGTGTAGATCTTTCTTCAACTTTCTTGTTGGTATTTGCATCTTCTTTGTATGAAGTTTCACCCATGCATCCAATATGTGTTAAGTCTTTTGACACTTGAAAGTTTCTTAAGCTCTTACTCAATGAGACAACTTCTTGTTCAAGTTTCTCACAATATTCTTCTTTCTTCATCATTTGAACATTCCTTCTCCTATTCTTCTCGCTTCTTCGAGTAGAGTTTTCAAGGAAATGGTTTCTTCTCTTAGTTTCTCAAAGTCTTCTAATTTTTTCTTCAATATTTCAATTGTCTTTTCATAACTACCCAATTCACTTCTTAGTTTTCTATGCATGTTTTTGAGCTTGTTATTTTCAATTTCAACATGCTTCAATTTTTTAAGATTCTCATCTTCTTGTTGAATCATTTCTGCTTCATGGTTTTCTTCTTCTTCATTGGACTTTTCTTCTTCAATATCATTTATTTAAATCCTTGGATAAGGACATTCAAATTCAACATGTCCTACTCCTTCACAATTAAAGAAAAAAAACTCACCTCTATTGGCTTCTTTGAAATATGAGATGTTGTAATTTGCTTCAACTTCTTCTTATTCTTCTTCTACTTCTTCCATTGCATAAAGGTATTGTAGCTTGTCCCAAAGATATTTTGTTGATGCACATGATCCCACCTTGGATTTCGCTGAATCTATCAATCCATCCAGGATGGTATCTATTGCTAATTTGTTGTTCCTTCTTGCTTCCTTCTGAGCTACAGTCTTTGGTTTCTTCAAAGCCTTGTATCCTAAAGCAACTGAGAACCAAACATCTACCCAAAGAGCTTCAAGTAAGTTTCCATTCTATTACTCTAGTATTCAAAATTTCTTCCATCAAATGGTGGAATCCCATTTGGAATGTTGTCTTCCATTTCTACTTAGGATCTTCCTTCCAGTGGTTAAACTATACTGAACATAACCCGCTCTGAAACCAATTGTTGATACTGAGAGGGGGGTGAATCAGTATCAAGTACAATTTCAAAAAAAAATCAACTTATACTTCAACGAGATTATATATTCAATTATATCCAATGAGTAATGAACAATAGTAGAAGAGTTACACCAATACACCATGCACAATATATGAGAAATAATCAATAGTTATTGTTCAAGGGAAGCTACAACTTCCAAATATAAAGGGAGGGATAACATTCCAAAAGGAAGATACAATCCTCCAATATAAATAGAGGGTTGACCTCTCCATCCTTGCCCCTTCCTTCCACCCAAGAATATATGAGAGATAATAAAACGTTACATTAAATTATCACCATCAACCAACCATCACATAGAACCTGATAATGTTTCCTGAGACTTCTTCAACTTCTGCAACTCTTCACTTCTTGGAATACTATGATCCTATAGATACTATTGCTCAATGTATTCTCTGAAAATCCTCCAATTTTCACTCCTTGAATCCTTTCAAAAAGGAGTTATAGATAAAATGGTAGACCTTATTCAATTCTAGTTAATTCAGGAGAGCGAACTTGTACAGAATTCCCCGTGCTCAATATTTAACACCGGATTCTGAAATTTGTACAAAGGAAACTAGAAATTGTACTCTTTCCAATGCAATTGGTCACACTTCATTTGGATTCTCTATGAAGAAGTTATGAATGTTTTACCCGAAACACCCGTTTATGACTAGATTTAGGACTAGTCAAAAAACCTATCTTCCACAAAGTGTATCTCCAAAATTATAGCGAATAAAGAGCTGAAAGTTTTACCACATGTACCTATATATGTCTTCTCAATAGCCTCCGAATTTCACCTTCTGAATCTCTCTAGAAACAAACTTATAGTGAAAATGGTAAGATGACCTGTAAATAACATACCTTAGAACACATCACCAAGAGACTTCATCCTCCCTTGAAATTCGACTTTCTTTGACTTCAGATTTCTTTTGAAATTTGACTTATATCTGCTTGTTCATTAACAAACTTGTGTGTGTAAAATATATGTATAATGATATGTATTTATACCCTTTATATCACTTCCTTTTAACATTAGGGCTGACATGTAGTTTCTGATTTAATTCACATTGTCATCTTCAAAAATCCGTTTCTCCTCAATCGTGAGGATCCATGTGACATGCAACATACCATCGAAAGCGACATGACTTATACTATCCATCCATGGGTGTTGTATCTGCATGTGTAATTTTCTTCATGTATATCTACTTCGATCAACTGTGGGGTCCAAAAGCCAATGGCTAGGGTTGACATCAATGACAACAACCAATCTTCCAAAAAAATCATAACATCAACCTTACAACCAAGAAAATATAGCAATAAACATGAAATCCATACCTAGTTGAAGCATTAACAAGATGAAACCCTAATTCATCAAGAAAAGTCCACCATAAAGCAAGAAACAAGCCTCCAAGAGAGCTAGCACATCATCCATCCATCCAATAACAAAGATAAATCATCACAACATAATGTAAGCAATATAGATAAAGTGAAATTTCCCAAGTAGGGTGCAAATTTCAGCCAAGTATCCTTCTCCACATGGGAGAGCTATGATGAAAAATGAAATAGAGATGATCTATATTTATACAAATCCTCTAAACATAATTTGTCCACAAAACTTAGGGTAAGACACAAGATAAGGGGTCAACAACCCTTATCTTTCCCCTTTATAAAAATAATATTATTTAATTCACAATTTGCACATAAAGTAAACCCTAAAGTAAGATGTCACCCTTCTAGGGTGACGTTTTGTCACTTTTACAAGTCGTTGGAGTAGGAGATGGGTGAGCTAGGCCTCCAAAGGCTAAGTGTCTTCAATACAAGCCTCTTTTCCATGATCCATGGCTTCCATCCTTTAAAATGTTCCAAGTGTCCTCAACCACCACCAAATCCTATCCCTAATATGACGTCAATCCCTCAAGGGTGACGTTTTGGCCTTATTAGGAAAATTGTTTGAGTGGTAGGGGATAGGTTAGGTCCTCCATGATGTATTATATGCCTCCAAAGGCATGTCTTCATCATCTGACATGTGGYCTCTGGTATCCAACCTGTRGGATTCAAGCCCCATGGAAACCCAAGCTAGGATTATTCCTCCAAAATTGTCYACCAGTTGGGTCCTGCAAAGACAAATGGATACACCCTCCAAGGATATCAAGTCAAATGCAYCATGATTAGTAAATMAAATCAATAAARGAGTCATCTAATAATGTACATCCAAACCACCTCATCAAAATAAACCAATGCTCAAAGACCCTATGCAATTTGCCAAGTTTGGGTATGGGAGGGTTGACAAAATGACTTATTGGGTGAATTGTATMTGAAKTTTAGGGGTGTTTCYTGAGGGGACSTCCTTCTAAGTCAYGTGGATGAGGTGTCATGRATGGGGGGAATACTTTTGGGCATGGGGTTCATGAAATACAAGGGGTTGTAGTGTCTCATTTATGGGTGTCTTTRTAGAGGGTGTGTTGCACCTTCRTTTTCAATGCAACCTTTTTCCAAGCCCATTCATTTCCTTTATACTTTTAGGATGTTTCCAGATTGAATCCAAGGTGGGGCTTCTACCTAAGCATGAAAAATTGTGCCYACCTTGACTCTACCCTRGTCACATCATCCTTCCCCAAGTTGAAAACATGTGTGGGGCTTCTACCTAAGCAATAAAAACAATGCCCACACATGCTCCACCTTGGTTGGAATTTTGTTATATTTATTTTCATGGGTCCCATTAGTTTCTTATGAGAGACATTTCATTTTCCTCTGGATCCCTAGACAAGCATCTATAAGTTTAATGATTTGGTTTTATCTTTTTCTATCTACAAGCCTCTGGTCCTTTAGCCCTTTCTTCCCATGAAATGAGGGGCAACCCCTTCTTGGGTTAGTACACTAAAAAATCCCAAAAGGTGAAGAGATGAAGGGATGAATTGTGGAAAGTGACAAGTATGTTTGGGAATGACATGATTACTCGTAAAAAGGACCTCCTAGTAGCATACCTATCTGTAAGGGTGACCCACTTACTAGGGCTCAATGTCAACCACCAAAGTGAAACATGGAAAAGAGAATAATGTCCAAGCAAACGTCACATAATAAAAAGAAATAATAGATGCAACAAACTCAAATGTCTCAAATATTGAAATGACACTTACCATAATACTTGACTTGTACCTCATGGAGAAAGAGCCAATGTCTTATGGAGGCCAACTGATGTTGTGGATACTGTCGTGATGAACTTGGAGTTGTGGTGTGAGGTGGGTCTTTGTCTGTGCAAGTGGACACTGTTGGTCAAGTTGTCTCTCGTTACTCCATGTATGCAACCTGAGGGCCTCAAGACATCATATCCAAGTAGTTATCCCTAGGAATCTGGGATAACAAGGTCCTCTCTTAGCATAAAGGGATGTTGCAGGCTACAAAAGTGAGCATATTTAGTGACTCTATAAAACACCAAAAAGATAATTGTTTAACTACTTATTCAAGGAATCCTTTAATGAATTCCATGGATATACGCTCCCATAAATGCTCTAGAAAAGGAAAGGGTAAAAAAATCACATTGATGGGTGACATTTCATATTACAACAGAGGGACCCATGCTATGGTGAGAAGGACCATTCACGAGGGTNGGGGGGGGGGGGTAACCTCATGGTTGTGAATGGTATGATTCAGAATAGGGTGGAAGATAAGAGGAGGGAGGAAATTGTGTGATCGAATTGATTTAATGCATGATTGTATGTGTATATTGCATATTAGGCATTTAGGAAGCCTGATCAAGACAATGTAGTTATATTATGGCACTATTTGTAAACAATGTAGCTACGATATTTACCTGTGATGGCCACACGAGTAACTCTCTTACCTTCACAATAATACTAGTTATCTAGGTGCACATTGTGTGATAGTTGCACATATCATATAGTACATTCCATAAGAACAAGTCAAATACTATGTAACTTCGGGATGAAGTTTCCTGAAGGGGGGTGTATGTAATGCCCCATCTCTAGTAATACAATTATATATATATATATATAAAGTAAATAAATTATTATAAAGTAGGAAAAACCAATAAAAAGGTGCACTAACTAATTAAGGTTAATTAATAAAACAAAGGGGGGAATTAGTGCATGGATGACAAGTGGAGTCATCCATGCAATTGGAAGAACAATATTTTCAAGGGAGTTTGTTTTTTATCGAGGAATACCCAATTAGTTGTTAAGGAGTTCCTGACTCGGTTTTGGGTGATTAAGAGGGAGGTAGAGAAGTTCGCATAGATTTATTGATTGAGGGATTGAGGATTCTTAGTTTCAGACTGAAGGGTAGGTTGGGAGGAGAGTTGTCCCCCAATTCTCGGTTGTTATTCCTAGTGTTGTTGTAGTTGGTTGCTAGAGCTTGATTGCATCGGATTCTTACAAAAAAATTTACTTCAACTCAGAGTTACAAGCATGACTTCAAACTTTTTTCTTTATTTTTTAATATTTTAAAAGGAGGGATTTTCAGAAAAATGTAATTCTTTGTTTTGTGATTAGTTAATTGTTTTATGAATAGTGATTTTTGTACCAATTCTTTATTAGTTAAAAGAGCTAAAAAAACTCTTGGCGTTGGTTGTGTTAAATCTAAAAAGGCTTCCTTACTAGTTCTTACTTTATATTAGTGAATCAATTTTCAAAAATTGTTAGTTGGATTGTTGGTTCATACATTAAATCACACATTGTTAGTAGTTAGTATCCATTTTAATTTTATTCTTGTTGAGGTAGTTAGATTCATCTTGTTAATTAAAATTTGTTTGATTAAATTCCCAGTTAATTACTAAGATCTTCATTAGGGGAATTTTGAGGTTAAAAAAGGGCCTCCTCAGAGATATATTAAAAAATTCTAAATCAATCATTATATGGGGAAGGTATATTTGACAACTCACTTCTTACACGTCATTCTGCGTACCATCTAAATAACCATGGCTGACTTATCTTTAAAGGTTTACTAGAAATAAAATTAACAAAAAATGATTTATTGATTTGATTGATAACTTTCCAAAAAAACATTGTACTTGAACAAATAATGCATTTCTATATCTTGAACTTGGAGACTAATTTAAATAATTAAAAATATGCACAATGAAAAGACATTATCTTAGGAATATTTATGTTTCACAATTTTTAATCTTCATGATTTTAATTTATAAAAAAAAAAAAAAACCACAAGACTCGTAATTTTATTTTTTATAATTTTAAATTTTTTTAAATGGACAAATCTAATCTACCCATAATTTTAATTTTTAAAAATTAATTTAAATAAAAACAGAAAAAATGTAACTGCGGGTCAAATCACCACTGCAAATGTTGGGTAGGTTGAATCACCATTGCAAATGTTACCATTACTGCGGAAAATAGTCTTGAGGAGTAAATTCGAGAGAGCCAACGTGAGCATACGCAAGATGAGATATTTCCATCACCATGATACAACTAATATTAAATGTTTGGGATAAATGCCAAATTTTCATTTACTTTCCCACTCCTGCAATTGTTTTCTTCCATTTCTCCAGCCCATGAATTCTTTCTGCCATTTCTCGAGCTTGCAAATTCTTTCTCCCATTTCTCCAGCCCATGAAATATTACTTCATGTCCAATTGTTGAAATAATTCCACCTACCTAGATTGATTCATTTATGTCAGAAATGGGTTTTATGGATAGGATGACCTTACTTTCATTACAATTCTTCTAGATCGTGAAATCCTGCAAATACTTTACAGATAGAGCACGTTATAGGACCAAGATAAAAGGATGAAGAGATTTTTCAAAGAAGAAGGGGAGCATATATTTTCATTCCAAGTACTTATTCATTAAAACCATCTCTATAGTCATGCTTCTCTTGGTTATTTTCAACAAAAATTCATAGGTTTTGGCTGGAATTGAAACCATCAGATCCTTGTCTCTAACAAGACTAAGGCATTCATTTGCATTTAGTTTTACCAACTTTTGGTTCAGTCTTTGTTGATCAGTGACAAGCATGTCATGTGATAACACAATAGTTGTGATATGCAATAGAAGTTCTATTAATATTTTCATGAGCCCCTATTTTCCTTTCTCCTCAAAGAATGGAGATTATTCCTATAGGGATAATCTATCTTTTCCTTTTATCCATGGCTATAGTGACCTGCCACACTCCCATAGAACTATCGTAACACTCTCGTAGCATACTTGTAGAGGCTTCAATGAACCCGTAGGAAAGGTGACCTTGTAAGGGGTCTAATACAAGTTGTATATCTTTCCATCACCAAGATTAAATCATACGATTTAAGTAAGCTATCTCATATACTGAGAATAATAAGAAAATATAGAGGAATGTCTTATCCATTATGCCTGACTCACATTTTTATATTGTAACTCCTACCCCTTTTTTAACTGGTATAAACTCATATTTCCTTTGGTGCTACATATATAAATACACCATTAACACACTTTCCACAATTCATTGAATGCAAAGTCTACCCTCTTCCTTATTTCAAGGTGTGTTTTGGTTTCTCCCATTAAGATTTCAATTGTTTTATTTTATGGTTCCTATCAATTGTTGTATTTTATGGTTCCTAAACTACAACAATTAGCTTAGGAAACTAAAGTCACAAGTCATGACATTTTGTGGCATAGATAGCAATAGAGATAATGAAAAACATTATACCTACATATGCTTTTGTTATAATGGTCGTAAATATTCTAGATTCTATGACTCCATCAATGATGCTAACCCTATTGTAACCCTTGAGATGTTTCTGGCTAGGAAACTATGCCAAGGCATCCATACAATTGATTGGTTTTGTTTAGGTTGATTTGTCCTAAAACATAGTGTTTTGTTGATTTAATTTAGGTCTTTTCTTACCAATCTTTAAAGCTTAAAGATCAAGTTTTGAGGGCATAATCTCTACGTTTCAGACAATGAAATATTTTAATGAATAAAAGAGGAAGAGGGAAAAAATGATGTGAATGCAAAACAATGTATCTTTTGATACATTGTTTTACCTTTCAGATAGAAGAAATGTTAACAAAATTTGTATTTGAATCAGAGTATAATTTGAATAGAAAGGAACAATTCTCTTCTATTAGAAAAGGCACAATAAAATTTTAGCACATGTTCTCTTAATACTCACAATATGTCGAAGAGATGTGTAAATTTAACGATCCCTTTCATAGTTTGCAATAGTAGTTGTCATACTAAATTATCACAATCATGACAACATATACATTCAAAAATAATTTTATAAACTCAGATAAAACATCAGTAACATGAATTACAAGATTTGAGACATATAATTTTGAATCACTCAAAACTTGTGAATATTTTATTAAAGATCAGATCTTTCTTGAGCCAAAAGAGCTCTCTTTACATTTAGTTTTCATATACCTTTATACAAATTAGGTATTAATCAAATATGGTTATCAGATCCTATTTTCTATCTTTTCAAATACAAAAGATATTTGACTTCCTAAAAATAGGAAAATCACAAGATAACTTTTTCAACTCTTGATTTTCTTCAATCTGTCTTGGTGAGTCATTCTGTCAACAATTGGAGGAAAAAATTTCAAGTTTTGATTGATGGATAATTGATGGCCTTATGACTCCAAAACACATAGAACAAAGTATTTACACTTTACTTTGTCAGCGAATTTCCACTTCGCTACCTCAGATTGATTCTATTACCAACAGAGTTCGCACAATCCATGAACAAACTTGCTTTCAGGTCTGAACTTCCAGATTCCACTAACACCGTTGATCTCGTCAAATGAACAAATAGATATTTTCCACATGGTCGGAGTATTGTATTAGAGTTCTAAATATTTTGAATTCTCCGATGGATAACTTCGATCAATATTTTAATCACAGCCATTGATAAAGTTCTGAAGGACGGTTAGGTCTGAGCCTTAGAGTATTGACAAAGGTCGATCTACAATAGATCACAACCATGGTTTTATTTTAAAATGGACGACGTTGATTTCTTGTAGAGGTTGTTTGTCATTCGATCCTCATCATTGATCGTCATTGAATAGACGATCCTAATTTCTCCTCGGAGTATTATAGTCGGAGTTTCTTTGAGAGTAAGACTCTGAAAAATGGACTCCAATGAGCGATCATGATCTTCCCCCTAGTCTCCTTCGATGGATGGTTCTGATTGGATGTTGAAAATTTGTTGTCAAAGTTGAATATGGAATGAGACTTCAAAAGTTGGTTTTGATGGATGGTCATATCTCTTTCTAGATCTATTATGATAAACATTCCATATTTTTCGTCAGAGTTCTATGGTCGGAGTCGGGTTATGTGATAGGATCCAAAATGACGGTCCCGACTGACAATGGACCTCCCTTGAAAGTCTAGTCCGAAGAGCGACTAGATATTTTCCTCGGTGTAGTGGTGTTGGAGTTAAGTTCTGACATGCAACCTCTCATTTTTGGGTTAGACGAATGATCAATATGAGTCGTCAATCTTATGAGGCTCTTCTCCTAGATCTAATATTAACCATTGATATTCTAACTTTTGCAATTCTCAAAATACATTGAATTAGAATCTGGCCCTACTGTCGAACACCTACAAATACGATTGATTGTAGCTCTGATTACAAGATGCAAATATAAAATTCGACAAAAACCCACATGGAGAACATGATTTCATAGACACACATATTTTATTCAAATCCTTGAAGGAATAAATTTACAACATGGGAACTATGTTCCTTCTCGATCTCTTAGATCTATGCAAACGCAAGACCTCACACACTCTTCACATGCTTGATAACCTCTATCCATTACAAAGACATTCAATATCAAATTGAGCTCTTGGGTAGCTCACAACTAACAATCCTGAGCCATCTCAACAAAACCCCTAAATCTAAAAAAATTGTTCCTGAATATCTGCAACAAATATACACTTCATAAAACAACTCGATATAAGATATCTTCTATAAATATTCAACTATTACAAAATAAAATAAAATATTAGGGAACCAATTCCTTTGTTAAGATATTTGTTTTCTAAAGGACACCCTTTTGTCACACTGTTCACTATTGTGTAGTGAATTCACCTTAATACCTTCAACAATATTGGGTTGTATTAATGGATGCAAAGTTCATTTTAGTCCATCATGTAACTAGTTAGGCCTGTATTTTACTGTTCTTGTTGGTCAGGTGTACTCACTTGTTCTTTTAGTACCCCTGATTATGCATTGTGAAAAGAAAAAGTATAGTTTGGAACCCTTTACCAGTGTTGATGGTGTTATCATCAATTTTGTTTTCACTCATGTTGTCCTATGCCAACTGTGAATCACACCCAAATGCCCTGTATTATGGGTATTATGGGTGAATCATGGTACTATGAGTCTTATGTTATGGTTATGAAAATTCCCTATTATGTTATGGTTATGAAAATTCCTTGGGTATTATGGGTGAATCGTATTATGATTCTTCTTGTTTTTCTTGTAATTGCAAATATGGTATTGGGTTAAATGGACAATCAAAAAAGGACTGTAGATAAAAGAGAGAAATACACTATGACGAATGAGTTGGATCAAAATACAACACCATTACATAAGAGAAATATCTCTAGAGTAAATGGTGTAGATGAAAACAAAAGAAGAATAGAGGGAGAAAAAAACATTGACTTATGGGAAAAGGGAGAGCTATCCCCAATAGATCCTACTACAAATTCTCACCAAGACTTTAAAAATGTAACAGGATTAGTGAATTTTTTGTGTAATGGAAAGAAAGGATTGCTAGGATAATGTGAAAATATAAAAGGAAATTGTAGATACCTTGAGAAGAAAGTCAACAATCTACTTAGTACAATATTTGATTTGGAGGGAATAAACGACAAGTTGGTTGAAAGAGTTAATCAAATTCATAACATGGTTTTGGTTGCAAAAAATGAGAATATGAATCTCAAAAAACCATTTTTTTGCAAAATCAAAATATTTTGAACAAGGAAGAATAAAATAATAAACTTGTTTAAGACAAACAATGTCTTAGTAAACGGGCTAGCAATCTAAAATATAAGGTTTCTCTTTTAACCAAGAGTTTGAAAACAATCAAGAAAACACCATTTGGAGGAATAAACAGGGTTAAAAGCATGGCTAGCATTTCTTCTTTGGTATCATCAGGGGGTGCTATGAAAAAGAGAGTACATGCTATAAAATCTCTTATGAATCCAAACAAGATAAAGGAAATCCAAAACAATGAAAACTTGTCTCATATATTGAATTCCATGTTCAAGAAAGAGGATATAATCTATATGATTCGACAACCTCGTTTTAGTTCCCTTAGAAAATCCTTGGTTGATCAAGTGATAAATCAAATAGCAGAAGGCATGAATGTAGAGAATTTAGTCCAAAGTGCTTGTGTTGATACTGAGATTAGTAGACGAGGTTATGAAACACTCTTTAAATTATTATGAGAAGGAATGATAAATGCAGGAATCACTAAAGTTTTCATTCCTCATCCTTTTCATATAGAAAATGTTCGTGCAAGAAGCATTAGGACAATTTCTGACCTCATGGGCGACATGTATCATATAGAAGCAAGGAAGGAGATAAAACAAAGTTGGGTTGGAAAGAAAAATATTCCAAATGAAATCATTATATTAAATCCAAAGAACAACATATGGTTAGATATAAATAAAACCTTGTCAGCTATGGTGAGATTTTATGATATTTCCATGGATGAAGCACATGGAAAATTGGTTTTTGTCATAAAATTGGATGAGATGGAACTCATTAATAATGAGAAATATGAAAGGGTTTCAATCGCGTTAATGAATAAGACCATGGATCCTAATATTGAGGTAATTGATGGAAACTATTTCTCTATCCAATATGAGAATCACATATGGTGGTTGTGATTGTTTCACATTTCTAAGGAGTCTCATGAAACATTAAAATGGGTTTTTCATCAAACTTCCTTACCCACAACAATTACCTCACATAGAATGGGAGAAAAACTTAATGTTGATGGTTATGGTTCATATGAAGTTGAATGGAATACAACAGTTGATTTAAAAACATTTAAGTGCATGTACAATGTTGGCCATTGTGCTAATACAAAACATAGTTGCATTTATTGTATGCACACAAGGAAGAAAGAAAAATTACTAGGTGGTGGGTGGTCAAATGGGATTATGAGTTGCCAACAAGACATCATTCCAAATCGGGATGAGATGGATAAAAATATGGATCCCATTCTACCTATACCACTTACAAGAGTACATATATGTACAGACCGTGCATTTGTAAGAATTGTTGATAAATTAATGTATATTTCTATTCTATTTTCTTGGAATAAGAGGCCTCAAGAAATTGCTCAAAAGTCAATTGAAGTAATCGAGAAGGTTCTTTCTAATGCTCTTTTACATGGAGGTAATGTAAAAAATTACAAAGATACAAAATTGTCAAGGGTTCAAGGTAATGTTCATCTAAACCATCCATGGGTGGGGTTAAAGCACGACACTTTATTGTAGAT
>SNQJ01S0045871.1:21669-56338 GCA_010110895.2 Picea sitchensis
CACATTAACAATAGGTTTGAAAATGGTCTCAAAATCTTCTAAATATGGTGTGCTAACCACTCTAAAATAAATCGTTTAATGGTGGACATTCCTTGATGGTGTGATTAAACATTTTGTGAAACAAAATTTATGTCTTTACTCGTTGGTCTCTTTTGAATAAGACATCACAAAATATATTCACAAGACAACATTTCAAAAATCATCAATAAAATATTTCTAATTGCAACTATTAAGGCATAATTTAAAAAAAAAAATGGCATTACTTCAATTATGAGACTTATTTAATAAATGATGTGGAAAGAAAAACCATTGTTACAAATTTAGGAGTGTATTGGAACCATTATGGAGCAACATGATAATTATTTGGTACTAGAATCAACAACTTCCAAAATATTCCATGATGACTTTCAAAAATCTGAACGTCCTTTTCTTCTCCTTTTTGCTTCATTTTCTCAACATCTTCAGTTTCTTTTGTGATAGGAAAACAATAGGGGGCTACTTTATACAATATGAATAATTGTGGCAGTGTTATGGAACCTATCTCCTTTCATGGTTTAATTTGTCTTTCATCCTTGAAGATATCTGAACAAAATATTCTCGTGCCACCCTTATATCCCCTACAATTTGAACCAACTCATCATTTTCCAAAGCACACCAAGGAAGGACTTCTCTTGGTAACATTCTGATTGTGTTCATATGTTTTTCACCTCATTTTAGAAATCAATATGCCACATGTTGTAACCCTTGATATGTTTTTGGAAACTATGTCAAGGCATCCATTAGATTGATTGATTTGTTTTTTAGTTGATATGTCCTAAAATAGAGTATTTTTGTTGCTTAGTTGGGACTGTATCATTAGTATTTAAAGATTTAAATATTTAATATTAGAAGGAAAACCTTTCTATGTTCTAGACAATTAAAATTTTTAGAGGATGAAAGAAGAAAGGAAAGAAGACAAAAATTGAAAATTGAAATAATGTATCTTGTGATAAACATTACTTAACTTTCAAATAGAAGAAATGATGTTTAATTATGTATCTAGACCAGAATATAGTTTGAACAAAAGGAATACTTTTTTATTCAAAAGGAATGATAAAATGCAAGCACATATCTTCTTTATACTCGCAGTATATTTGAAGAAATATGTAACTTTTAAAGATACCTTTGCAACTTTATGATGGTAGTTGTTGTACTAAATCACCACAATCATGGTAGTAGATACATTCAAGAAGAATCTAAGATAATGGGAATAACATAAGAAAAAGGAATCACATAGAATGAAACACAAAAGTTTGAATCTTCAAAGTTGTATGATCTTATTAAAAACTTAAGCTCGGACCAAAAAAGATCTCTTTACATTGAATTCTCATGAATATTTATACAAGTTAGGTCGAAATCAAAAATGGTTATTCGATCCTATTTTGTAGGATATTCAACAGAAAAATATTTGACTCCTTTAAAATAAGATAGTTGGAGGGGTCAAATCATAATTTTCTTCATATTCTTTGGTGAGTTATCCTATCAACATCTGGAGGAGAAGATTCCAAATCACATTTGAAGGGTAGCTGAATGACTTCATATGCCTAAATGCGATATCCAATTTTGTGTATTTTTCATATGTAGGAGCATTTGAGAATATTTTTTTTATTTTCCATAGAAGGTAAAAGTCATTTGTGAGCAGGTCCACAATGATCTGACCTTTCAAAATATTGACCACACCTTGAAATTTATCTTCTTTTTGTTTGATAAGAAATAAGTTTTTTATGGAATCTTCGTATGGCAAGAAATTTCCCTTTTTATCCCAAGATGAAGGTAAGACCATCTTCACTAAATTCTCAAATTTATTGCTGAAGGGTTCCACACGTCTTTTCAATTATATGCATTCATTCTGAGCTTGCTGTATTAGATTCCTCTTTGTGAAATTTCTTTCAATTTCCATCACCATTGTTATTCTGTCTTTAATACCTTTGCTTGTAAATGTTTCTTTAGAATTGGTATTTAGGAACTTTATAATTTGAGTGGAAACTTGAGGTCTAGTTCCTATTTCATGAAATTATTTCTTGATAATATCATCTGCTTCATCAATCAACAACATCTCATCAACTATAATCTTGAAGTAATCCCAAAGATTTCCTACTTCACTGATAAGTTCATCTCAAATGAGATGTAGGGCTCCTATCAAATAAGGTTTACCTGACAATTTGTTTTTCATTTGTTCTATATCTGTCAGCATGTTATCTTTGAATTTTTGATATTATTCAATAACTTTGTCTTTGTCCTTGATTTGTTCATTTTGTGTTGAAATAGTTTTCTTTAGTTTCTCAATCGCAACTCCTTTAAGATTCAAATATGTTAAAGATTTTGCCAATCCTATTGTTGGATCTACTGATTTTGTTGTTTGTGATGAATAAGATCCTTCTGTTAGGACTTCAATCTAACTTTCATACATGTCAATCTGCTCTCCCATATGTACCAGTTTCTTCAAAATTTCATCTTTTTCTTCCTAGACTTCCTGGATTTCTGTGGTTTTTACATGTTCAATTCCTGAGATTTTAAGTCTTTTAATCCTATATATTTGTATCCCTTGTTTTAACTAATTTTTGAACAAATGCTTCATCTTTTGGATTAACTCCTAGGTCCATCGCCCATTGTTCTAACTCCTCCACTCTTATATGTCTGATTCTGGTAGCCAATTTTTCATTCTTTAATTGATTCCTGAGGTTATCATTTATGGATTGAAGTTTCTTGATTCCAAGATTAACTATCATGGAATCTATATTTATCATTATGTTGTTTTTCTATGCAAGTCAAATTTATCCAATGGATGAAAAACATTTAAATCAATGGAGATGTTTGTTACCTTCTTCTGCTCCTTTCTCTCCATGACCGCTATATTCAACCTTCCTTTCTCATAATCTACAACTGAAATCATTCTGGTCTGATATGCATCATGGTCATAGACTTTGGGAATAATACTCTTTTTAATGCTTGCACTTGCTTTTCTAATTTCCATAAACTAATGAACTTTGTGTATCTACTTTAATTGATCAATAGTCCCTGACTCTGTTTCACTTTGACTTCCTGCAATTTTGAGATTTTCTGATGATGTTATTTAGTCACAACAAGGCCATTTTTCTTTGGCATTGTTTCTTCTTGTAACTCTAGATATTCTTCTTCTTCAAGAGCTTCCAATTCCTATCTTTGGGTGGATCCCTATTCATCTGTTTTTTAATCCTTTGGGGTATACTTTGAGGTTTTCCTTTTGTATGTATTCTGTAACCGTTGTGGTGTTTGTGTTATTGGATACTTCACAAACTGATCAAATGCTTTATCATGGATTTGTAAAATGTTTTGCACATCTTTCCAACTATCTTGATTTGTCAATAGATCTAGTTTCTCTTTTTTCTAATGTTGATAAGGAGTTTTCCCATGTGATATTCTTTTTGAAGAAATTATACCATGAGGGTCATAATTCTATGGTTTTCCCTATTGAAATCCTAAAGCTGGAAGAAGATTTGTTGTTACCTGCAATGTTGATCTGGTATTGACTATAAAAGGACCTACCTCCTTCTTTAACTTGAAAGTTACCTTATATTTGTTTGGTACAAAATGAATTTCATCTGAGTTTAATCTTTGCCTAACATATTCAAGAGAAAAATTTCTGGGAGTCAAGAAAATAGGCAAGAGGAAAGGACATAGTTGACAACCATAAAATCTGATTTCAGTATAATGTTCAAAGATGTATCAGTCTCCCACTCTTTTGTCTGGGATTAACTGTAATGGTTTTTTGCACTAAGGAAAGATTCTAGGGGGAAATTCATTGTATATAATTTGGTAGGATTTATACATAAACTGGTCAACATACTATGAAAATCCCACATTGAGAGGCTTCTTCTTGATCATAGGATTCCATTCAATGACTGAAGTTGGGTTATCGATATCATATTCAACATTTATCCCTAGATGCATAAAATGAAAGGATTGTGTAGAGAGAAAGATGTGAACCAGGTAAGACTGAAATCTAAAGCTTCTAAGAGATTCAAATTCAGAGAGTTGGTAATGGATCTAGTCTGCTAAGAACTGGGAATACTTAAATTTAGTGATGGGTTTGGTTGTAATTGGGCATATTGAAACCATGATTCCTAACACAAAATCATCAACTGCCAAGTCATCATTTTCCCCAAAATCATAGAGATCATAGAAATAATTTTCTGGGAAGCTTTAGGAAATAGATTGGACTGGATGACAACGTTATCATTTGGAACATCAATATTTCTACAAATATATGACTGCAATAAGGTAACCCTTTCCTATGGTTTCAATTCTCTAAAACATTTAGTTGCTATGAGCTCATTTAATAGTTCACTATCAGGGTTCAATGACCATCTCATCATTTCAACGATAGACTGAGGGGTTAATTTGATGAGGATATACCCAACTGTGGAAATTATGGTTCTTTTGGAGGGGATGTAATTTGTAGCACACCAAACTACAAATTCTTGGAAATGGTATACCTAGGGTACCAAAAACTTAGCTAAGTCAGATTCCCACGCATAGTAGTGATCGATTAGATATCTAAAACCTTGGTTTACTTGCTGGTATACCTCAAAATGGTCAAACCTTTATAACAAACCTTTAATTTACTAAAGAAACTTTATTAAAATAAAATAAAACTAATATAAAGGTTAAAATCCTATAAAAATGAGATTTTATTGTATTTAATTGAAACTAAACTAATTTCTTTAAATTTTTATTAAAAATGTTTGCAAAACTAAAAAATTGACAAATCCTAGTTATAAATCATGAAAACTTCCAAATTTTATGGAAATTTGGACCATGTTATAACACCACTCATGCCAATTAAACAAATCCCATGTCAAACATCATAGAAATGGCAGCCTCATCAAATGGGTGAACTCTAAAACGTTGACCCGTGCTTCCAGGAATACCATTTTTGCTTCCTTTAGAATTTCCTATGACATAGTATATGTTGTTCTTGAGATTATTCTAGGCTCAAAGAACAATGTAAAGACATCTCAAAGAAATGTTGGAATTGATAATAAAACCTTTATGCCCTAGTTTTAAAGATAGGATTTCAATAATAATTACAAGAAATATAAAGAGGAGGCTTGATCTCATTCATAAAGTTCTTTCATAATTTTAATAGTATGAAAAGTAGAATTTGAGATAAACAAAATTGCAATATGAAGTAATGTGTCCAACAAAGATAAATATTACTTCCTTTCCAATAGAAGAAATAGCATGAAATTTTCTCGTTTCACGAAACTTCATGAAAATTATAAACAAAATATTGAAGTGCAAGTCTTATTTTACTCATAGTAAAACATAGGAAAGGTTGAACCTCAATAATCATTTTGAAAAATTACTGCAATGGAACTTGTACAAAATTGCAGCACTTATAACACTGACAAACTAATTTGAACAAAATGATTCATGGAGACTTATGAAAACATGAACAAGAAACACATAAACTCGTGAGATGAAATTGAGGAATCTCTTTCTTTCTGTAAATAAAATATTTATTGAAAGATATGCAATATGCTTCGAGCCAAAAAGTCCTTTTCGCATTACATTCAAAAGGATTTTTATAGTTTAGCATTTGTAACCAAAAGTGGTTATTCCAACTAATTTCAAAATAATCACAAAATTTAGAAATTCTAGAACATGGTGTGTCAATCCATGATTTTGTTGTAGAAAGTTTTCCAAATCATTGTAACTGCAAGAGTTGATCCCAATCCTGCTTAGTTGAATATTTAAAGTTCATCATCCATTTATAGGAAACACCACCTTCAATATATATCTCATAGGTTGGAGGGGATACGAATAAATTTCTTAGCTGCCACAATAAGAAAAAGTCATCATCTAATAATTCAACAATTGATTGACCCTTTAGCATTCCTATAACTCCTATGAATTTACCAACATCCTCTCTAGATTTTATCAATATCTGTTTATAATCTTGAAGAGATAGTAAACCATTTTTACCATAATATTATGCCAGTCCCATTTCAACCATGTTTTTGTAATATTGTTAAACCATTCAACATTTCTTAGAAAATGAATTAACTTGTTTTGAGGTTTTTGAATAAGGTTTTGTTTGATGAAAACCTTTTCAACCTCCATAACCATATTGGTTCGATCCTTGATTCCAAATTTAATTAATTCATCCTTTGATATGGAATTAAGAGTTTTTATTATCTTAGTAGCCACTTGATGTCTGTTTCCTAGCTCTTGGAAAACAACTTCAATATTCTTTTCAATTTTATTTGCTAGGTTATTTTCTTCATCCATTATAACCAAATAATTACAAATTTTATTAATATCTACAATTATCTTATCCCATAACACATGCCTAGCTCCTATCAGGTAAGATTTACCTCCAATTTTACTCTTCAACATATCATATTCTTCTTGTATTTTAGCTTTGGCTCCTTGGTATGTCTTTATCTGTTTATATGCTTCTACCGTATGTTCTCTTAAAAATTTCCTTGAATTTTCTAGCTCAATTTCTTTGAAATTTAGATCAACTAGTATTTTATCCAAATCTTCTTAGGGATCTGTAGTTATAGGGCCTTTGGATGATGATGCTCCCTATTTTAAGATTTGGATTTGTTGCTCAAGAAATTTATTTTTCTCATTCAATTGTACTATTTGATTAAGAAGTTGTTCTTTTTCTTCTTGAATTTCTATAAGCTCTAGATTTTGAACATGATCATGATCAATCATATGCATTTTGTTCTTCAAAATTGCAATCTCTTTGTCTTTTAAGCTTATCAATTGTTTCACTGATTCATTATCCTTGGAATTATCTCTTATTCTCGACATTTTCTTCCAAATATCCAAGTCTTATCTACTTTATCCTGGAGAGTGTTTTCTCCTTCTTTAACTGGTCTTTCAATTGATTATTTATCCTTTGTAGCTTCTTCATACTCAGAGTTGTTTTGATAACATCTATGTTTACCATATCATCTATTTGTTTAAGCAATTCCATTTTTTCAACCAGTGGGACTTTTTCAAGATCAAATGAGAAATTTTCTACCTAATAATTTCCTATACTCATAATATCTTAACCAATTGGTTCCATTACTGCCAAATTTAATTTTCCCTTATCAAAATATAAAGCAGATAATAATATGGTTTTAGTAGGATCATGATCAAGTTTGGGCAGCAAGACTTGTTTAATCTGCAAATTTGTATCTTCTAATTCATCATATGTAGAAAATATTATTTTTCGCTTTGTTTCTGATGATCCTTCACCTTCTTGACTTTGAACATAATGAATAAATACTATTGGCAGAATATCCATGGAATATACAGGTTCATTTTCAATTTGCTCTGATGTTTCTTTTTCCAGCTAAGAATTTTCCTCTAAATTTTCTTCTGGAATTATTTCAACCTTCTTTTTCTTACTTGAATGTTCACCATTGGATTCTGAAATATTTTGAAATTCTTCAAGAAAAATTTTCTTTAATGTCTTCGCTTGTTGTTGAGAAGTTTCAATGTTTTCTATTTGTGGTAGCTTCTCCACAAATTGAGTTTTCTCCTGAAGGAATCCCTGGACCTCTTCCCAGCTGTACAGGTTCATTATTATTTCAATATGAGGCTTGTTGTTATGGTCATAAGAAGTCAGCCCTAGTTCCAACCTTTTTTCCTTAATGATTCCAAAAGGATCATATTTCCAAGCTTCTACTCGTTCCAGATTCAGTTCCTGCAATTTTGTTTCAACAACCTGTAAGGTTGTTCTATTATACACAATGAAAGGTCCAACTTCTCTTTTTATTTTGAAATTAGTCCTTTTCCTTCTAGGAATAAAATGAATATTATCAGAGTCAAGACTTTGTCTAATGAACTCAAGAGAAAAAATCCTTAAAGTCGGAAATTTAGGTAATCTAAAAGGACAAATCTTTGCTCCATATACCCTAATCTCAGTGTATTCCTGGAATAAATACCAATCTCCAATTTTGGTCTTTGAGATTCATGTAAGAGGGATTTTAATTGAGTGGAAATCCTTGGATAACACTCTTCATGAAATAGAGTGTAAGCTACAGACATGAATATATCAACATATTCAGTAAAACCAACATTATTTGGCTTAGCTCTGACTACAAGTGTCCAGTGAATAACATATACATGATTTCCAGCTTTGTCTTCAATTTCCAACTTCAATCCTGAAAAGCTATTTGCTTTAAAAAATAGAAGCAAATAGACAAAAAAGGATTGATAATTACATGATCTGTTAAGAGAGAATTTAGTTAGTTGGAAATGTTATGAATCAACTATAAACTGTGTAAAGAAAAATCTTGTGATTGTTTGAGTTGTACAAGGGAAGATGGCTCTAACAAGACCTAACACAATAAAATCCACTACCTTGTCACTGTCATATCCCAGAATTACACAAACCATACTCAAAACTTGTTTTGAAATTGATGAAAACATGATTGTTTCATAGGTTTCTGATTATTGAGCAGAGGTATTATCTTTATCCATTAAACTATGTATAAAATTATGTTTACGTTGTGGGCTTAACTCTCAAAATTCTGTTGTTAGGGTTTCTTTATTTACAATTTGACCATCATTTATTTAAGAAATGTTCAACATTTCATTAATAGTCTTAGGTTTTACCTCAAATAGAATTGACCCCTTCTTGGATAAAATGCTCATGGTGGATGGGTCATAATTATGAGCACGCCAATGGAAAAATTCTAGGAAATTATAGGTTTGAGGGACAACAAAACAAGCCAAGTTCGATTCTCAAGCATTAAAATAATTCTTTAATTCACTGTGTCTGCTAAAGGATAAATTATGTAGCTCCTACATGTCAAACGAAGTGATAGGGTCAACAATCAGACTATCTCTATCCACTAAATTTGTGTCTGCTACAGGTAGGGTTCTAGTTATTTTAGAGTCGAAAGACAGAGAATCAAGTAGAAATCCTTGCAAAATCTTTATGGGATGGTGGATTATTTATTTCATAACAACAACAATCGACCCTTTTTATGAAAATGAAATACATAATTTTCTTTTAACAAATAAACTTTATAAACTCACACTTATTTACAAATAAACAAAATTAAAATAAAAATTAATTACAAAAAACCATTGGTTTTTAATAGAGGAGGAACGGTTTTTTGTTTAAGTTTAGCGCATGGTTATGAAGTGGTTTGGTTACTCCTCTTCGAAGGCCCTTGTGGGTTCATCGTTTGACATGCAACGCGTTCCAAAACCATGCTACATCATAATGGAGGGGAGTGTTACATTAAATTTTGCACATCTTTGAGTTGCGCTAACCGTTGATTTCACCACTGTTATGCTCACCGTCCTAGATTTCTTTCGATATACCTGCAGGTAAAAACAACTTTTAATTAGTTATAATACAATAAAACTTAAATACAATTCACCTATTTCTAATACACACACACACACACACACACACACACACACATTGTGTTCTAAAGTAATATATAACCAAATTATAACGTATAAAATTATAATAAAATATAAAACTAATATTTAACAACACAACTATAATCTAATATATCGAAACTATTTACAATTAATACTATATACGAATTAAAGAATTAAACTATATACAAATATAAAATATAAATAAGAACAAAGCTAAAATTAATTATTTACACATAATAAAGTTAAAATAAAAATACTAATATTATAGATAATTTAACTTAAACTGGTTTATAACCAAATTTAATTAAAAAAAAACTTAAACTGAATCTATATTTTAACAAAACTTAAAACCTAACATAAAATGTATTCTAACACAGAATGAAAAATTAAAATTAAAATAAAATTAAAAACTATACTAGTCAAGAAAATTTAAGAAAGTGAGCTAATACAAGACTCAAAAAATCTATTCTAATAAAAAATTTGAATTTTTATTTAGAATTTTAACCTATGTTACAACAGTATACATGGGCAATAACTTGTGCTTACCATGTAGGTGTGCGACACTTTTCTCTTGATTTTAAGTTTCCTCCAGTATAGAAGTCTGAATTTTTTTGGTACTTGTAAGTAGGAGAAAAATCTATTTTTCCTTCATTCCATCCTTTGAATACATGTCCTTCTCTCTGCTCAATTTGAATCTATCATAGACCATGCCAAATTTGATTTATTCCAAGAGACTAAGGTTCAAATCAAGTTCTAGTAGAACAGAACAACTGTAACAAAAAAATTAGCATGAAGTATGTTGATGCAGGAGCATCTCCCACGTCAAGCGAGCCAGCACGGAAGGCGGAAGACAGCTGGACCAGCTAGCCAACAAATTTTGAATTTCCCTTAGATTGATGCGCCAAAATTTAAATGTAATAATTTAATGGGGCACACTTGTACATTGTAAATGGACCTTGAGCGGATTTCGCTCGTCCTTAGGTAGATGGAGGCATTTAAGATAGTTAATGAAAAGTAGGTGGAATTTAATTCTAGACTAGACAGTTGTAGAGCGCAAGAGGGAAACGGGATATAGACACCCTCATTGTGCATTTGTAAGGGGGATTATTGAAGCAGAAGGAAGAGAAAGAGCAGGTAGAGAGCTGTGTAAGAACATCCATGTACAGTTGTTTGAATTAATAGAAGAGTTTTGATTCAAATTCATGGTTATGTGTCTATCCTCTATGTATTGATGTTATGCTCAATTTATGTTTGCTTCCTGTTATACATCTACTTTTATATGCTGTGTATATGATTTCATGTTTGAATTGAGTTCTGAGAGGGTGAGAGAATGAGTTTCAATTGTTTCTCTATTTGAGCAAGGATTCCTCCAAGGAGCGCAGTTGAAGTGTCCGCCAGGAGTGCGTTGACAGAGGGCTCAAATAGTTAACTTTTGTTATCATTTTCCCAAGAGTGAAAGTGGGTTACAGGAGCCGTGCAAGGAGTGCGCTGGCCAAGCTAAGTCTCAGGGTTGCGATTTTGAGCGGAGGAATCGAGGACTACTGCTGCAGGAGTGCGCAGAGTCGAAGGAATTCAACACTTAGTCATGGTTGAAGATTTGCCGCAAGAAGTGCGTGCAAGAGTTTCTTTCGGAGGACTTGAAAGCTGTGAGAAAGCTCAGGAGGGATAGGCCTTCAAATTCGTTGAAGGACAAAGCAAGAGAGTTGTGCCTTGAAGGTTGTGAGGAGCGTCGCAGGTTTGTGCGCAGGGTGACGAGTTCTGTGGAGGTACGTCTCGTCATTTCGCAGATTTCGCCAGGAGAACCAGACGGTCGGTATTCTCCGAGGAGAAACCACGAGTTTCTGTGAGCCGTCAGATCTTCCAGAGGTGCGAGGGAGTTACAATGCAAGTGTGGAGAGGTTCTAAGCTTAGGAGGGGCGGAGCCATTGATCCAAGTCTGTCAGGGCCGTTGGATTGATCGCGAAATCGCCTATCGAGATCTCACGAGAAAAGAGGTGGAGTGTAGTCACAAAAATTGCGATATCACGATACGCGATATCCCGACGATCAAAGGGTAGTGTGTGGGCCACAGGAAGTTAGTGGAAGACAGGTGGCACGTCGTATTGGATTTCGGGAAAAGTAAAGTCCCGAAACCCTTGACATCAGGATTCACGATCCCGCGAACCCCGAAATCCCGATAGAAGTGACGGGAGGTGGAAGAGTCCACTCGCACGTGTGCATCGGAGTTTCGGCACATCGGGTATCGGGATTCGGTAAACCAAAGTGTTCAATCTTGCGAGTAGCGAAATCACGATAGAGAAGAAGTCCCGACAGGGTAAAGGAAAGTCAGCGTTGACTGGCCATCGGGTCTCGGAGATTCGAGAGCCCAATGATCGACCATCAGACTTGCAAAGTCGCAAGTCCCGATTCCTCGACAAGAAAAGAAAGGGGGACCGAAGAAGAGAACTGTGGGTGTATATTTCCCGATAGGGAAATAGAAGAACCTTGGCGTTCTTCAGGCCAAGTAAAGAGAAGATCCTGTGTGTGCGGACGTGTTTCGAGGAGCGCATTTGCATCAGGTTGGTATCAGAGCACAGAAATACTCTTTGCTTTCTGTAGCAGAGAAGAAAAGAATTCACCATGCTGCCGAGAAGAGAAAGGCAATCACCTGATCCAGAGGATAGGGAAATGCCACGAAGAAGAGGCAGGCAGGTAGCAAATCCAGAAATGGAGAGACAGATGTGTGATCTCCGAGCAAGACTCGAAGATATGGAGACAGTGCAAAGAATTATAGTTAGTGCTAGGGATCTGAGTGATTCTGAAAGCGAGATAGAGGCTGAACGTGAAGAGGAGGTTGCAGCCAAAGACGCATCAAACGAGCGTTTGATTAAATCCATTTCAAGGATGGGTGCAAGGGCGAAAATGGACATTCCAGTTTATGAGGGAAATCTGGATGCAGAGGAGCTACTAGATTGGATTAGAGCTCTAGATACCTACTTTGATTATGAATAAGTCGAAGAGGATAAGAAAGTTAAGCATGCTGTTACACGCTTGAAAGGACATGCAACATTGTGGTGGGATGAGCTACAAGATGACAAACACTGCAAGGGCAAGCAGAAGATTAAAAGCTAAGATAGGATGATCGCAAAGATGAAGGAGAAATTCATCCCCAGGGACTATCAAATTACTCTGTTCAGGAGGATGCAGAACCTGAGACAGAAGCTGATGACAGTGAAAGAATACAGTGAGGAATTCTATCGACTGAACATCAGAGCAGGTCATCGGGAGAGCGATGATGAGAAAGTTGCCAGATATATGAATGGTCTGAGATATGACATTCAGGATGAATTGAGCATGCTAACCATCCGAATGGTGGAAGATGCTTATCAATTGGCTCTGAAAGCTGAGGAGAAGCTGAACCGAAAACAAGGCCAGAGAGGCAGAGGCAGAAGTCAGCCCAGAGGCAAATCAGTTGCCCAAGAAAGAACCCAAAAGCCCAGGGACGACTGGAATAAACCTCAGACACGAACTGAGAGAGGTGGCAGTTCGTAGCGTGGACAATATGCTGAGCAGAGAGGACATCATAATGAGTAGAGGGGAGATTATGCTGATGATAATACTTTTCCTCGTACGAGAGGCAGAGGAAGAGAAGAGGTGGAGTAATTACATGCTTCACATGTGGAAATAATGGGCACAAGTCTTACGAGTGTCCAGAAAAAAAGAAGGACATTGGAGAAGCTCACATCACCGAGGCGCAGAGGCAGGATGTTGAGGCAGAAGACGCTGAAGGCGAAAGATCGCTTATGATGCTAAAATCTCTTTTGACACCTGAGAAGGAGGTGGAAAGTTCATTCCAGAGGAGCATATTATTTCGGACTGCTTGCAAGACCAAGGACAAGGTGTGCAAGGTTATTGTAGACAGTGGAAGCACCGATAATCTCATATCTATGGAGATGGTGGAAAAGATGGAGCTGGAGACAATTGATCATCCAAGCCCGTACATAATTTCTTGGTTGCAGAAAGGACACCAAATAACTGTCACTAAACAATGCTTGATTGAATTCAAGATAGGAGGATATAATGATAAGATATTATGTGATGTTATTCCCATGGATGTTTGTCATTTATTTCTGGGTAGACCATGGAAATATGACAGAAATGTGATTCATGATGGGAGAATGAACACATATACCCTGGAGAAGAATGGGAGAACCCATATGTTGCTTTCGATTAAGGATATGGAGGTGAAGCCAGAGGTAAGCAACACAGTACTTCTCATGAGTGGGAAGGAACTTCTTACAGAGGTGAAGAAGAAGGAGGATCCACAATTCTTTGTGGTTAGGAAACTGAGGATTGTTCTGACTAGCACAAGAGTGGATGATTTACCAGAGGAGATTTAGGAACTGCTGGAAGAGTTCGCTGATATAGTCGTGGATGAACTGCCTCGTTCCTTGCCACCGATAAGAAGTGTGAGTCACCATATTGACCTCACACCAGGAGCCAGTTTTCCAAACAAAGCCGCGTACAGGTTGATGCCGTAGGAGAATGAGGAGGTTAAGAGGCAAGTCCAGGAGCTATTGGACAAAGGGTTGGTCAGAGAAAGTTTGAGTCCATGTGCTGTTCCAAAAGTACTCAGTCCAAAGAAAGACGGAGGCTGGAGGATGTGTACCGACTCAAGGGCGATCAATAAGATAACCATCAGGTACAGATTTCCATTGCTGAGGATGGATGATCTGATGGATTGCTTGAGCAGAGAAAAATACTTTTCAAAGATTGATTTGAAGACCGGATATCACCATATTCACATGAGAGAAGGCGATGAATGGAAGACAACATTCAAAACAAACGAGGGATTGTATGAATGGATAGTCATGTCGTTTGGCTTGACGAATGCGCCAAGTACCTTCATGAGGTTGATGAACAAAGTCTTGAAAGAGTTCATCGAGATATTTGTCATCGTGTAGTTGGATGACATACTGATTTACAGTAAATCAGTGGCAGAGCACTTAGAGCATTTGGCTACAGTGATGCGGAAGCTACAGCAGGAGAAGATGCTGATAAACATGAAGAAATCTTCATTTATGAAGATGGAGCTCATTTATCTGGGATTTTTTATTTTGGTAGATAATTTGAGGATGGATCCAGAGAAAGTGGAAGTGATAAGAAATTGGCCATCACCAAAAAATGTATTTGAGGTGAGAAGTTTTCATGGATTGGCTAGTTTCTACCAGAAGTTCATCAGGAATTTAAGTGGAATTAGCGCAGCAATGCTGGATACAGTGAAGAAAAGACATAAATCTTTTCACTGGACAGCAGAGGCCAAGAAAATTTTCAACTTGTTGAAACGGAAGATCACGGAACAACCGGTTTTGGTGTTGTCGGATTTCCAAAAAACATTTCAAGTGAAATGCGATGCAAGCGAGTTTGCAATAGGAGCAGTCTTAAGTCAGGAAGACAAGCCGATCGCATACTTCAGCGAGAAGATGAATGAGGCGAAGGTGAAATACTCCACATAAGAGAAGGAATTTTATGCTATCATTCAGGCACTAAAGAAGTGGAGGCATTACTTGATCTCGAAGGAATTTGTTTTGTATAGTGATAATCGGGCATTACAGTTTGTGACTCAACATGAGAAGTTGAATCAGAGACATGTAAAATGGGTAGAGTATATGCAGAATTTCACATTTGTGATTAAGCACATTTTGGGTACTGCTAACAAAGTCGTTGATGCTTTGAGCAGGAAATGTTTGTTGTTGCAGGAGTTCCGAGTCAAAACATTGGGTTTTGAAGATCTCAGGGACATGTATGTAGATGATCCAGATTTCAAAGAGGCGTATGAGGCAACTGAGAATCCAGTTCTCAGAAACAGGAGCCAGTGGGCTGAGTATATGATCTAGGAAGGATTGCTCTTTAAGGGTAATCAACTGTGTATTCCGAAATGCTCCATGAGGGAGAACCTGTTAAAGGAAAAACATAGTGGAGGATTGGCCGGACATTTCGGTCATGACAAGACATTCACGAAGTTGAGCGAGTCATACTTTTGGCCAGGGATGCAAGCAAAGGTCAAGATATTTGTAGACAGATGCAGAATTTGCCAGCACTCGAAGGGGAGAAGTCAAAATGCAGGTTTGTATCAACCATTACCCATACCAGAGAGGCCATGGGATGAAATCAACATGGATTTCATATTGGGATTGCCAAGGATGCAAAGAGGATTCGACTCTATCTTTGTGATAGTGGATAGATTTTCCAAGATGGCACATTTTATCCCATGTCAGAAAACCAGTGATGCGACTCACATCGCAAATCTATTTTTCAAAGAAGTCATTCGACTTCACGGCCTACCGAAAAGCATAGTTTCGGACAGAGACACGAAGTTCATAGGGAATTTTTGGAGGACCTTATGGAAGAAGCTAGGGGCTAACTTGTTGTTTAGTTCTACTTATCATCCTCAGATGGATGGATAGACGAAAGTCGTGAATAGAAGTCTGGGAGACTTACTGAGGAGCTTGGTGACAGAGCACCATAGCAGTTGGGACAATATATTGCCACATGCGGAGTTTGCATATAACGACTCAGTGAACAGAAGCACAGGCAAGAGTCCATTTCAGATTGTATATGGTATACAACCGAGAGGAGTTTCTGAACTGAGGGATTCAGAACAGACTTCTACTAGCAGTGCTAGTGCAGAAGAATTCGCTGAGGAGATGAAATAACTTCATAGCCAGGTGAAGCAGTGGTTGCAGAATTCAAGTCAAGAGTATAAGCACAGAGCCGATCAGCGGAAGAGACAACTTCAGTTCGAATTTGGTGACTTGGTTCTCACACACTTGAGGAAGGAAAGGTTCCCGAGAGGAACATACAATAAGTTGAAAATGAAGAAAATCGGGCCATGCAAGGTCTTGAGAAAGTTTGGGACAAATGCTTACGAGATTGAATTACCGGATGGGATCGGAATATCTCCGATATTCAATGTCTCAGATTTGTACCCATATAGAGCTGGAGAAACAGAGACTGGAGATGAGCAGCCAATGATCCAGTGGATGAAGCAGATGCCAGTCGCAAAAAATCCACAGATGCAGTGCATACTGGACAAGAGAGTAAGCAAAAGGACTAGGCGAAAGCAGTACTTTGAGTATCTGGTCAAGTGGAAGGACCATCCAGTTGAAGATGCTAGCTGGGAGGGTGAAGCAGAGATCCAAAAGCATGGTCAAACCATGCAAGAGCTCATGGATAGGAGCCCATGAAATTTTTCAAGCGAGGGATTATGATGCAGGAGCATCTCCCACGTCAAGTAAGCCAACGCGGAAGGCAGAAGACAACTGGACCAGCCAGCCAAATTTTTTTGAATTTTCCTTAGATTGATGTGCCAAACTTTAAATGTAATAATTTAATGGGGCACACTTGTACATTGTAAATGGACCTTGAGCAGATTTCTCTCATCCTTAGGTAGATGGAAGCATTTAAGATAGTTAATGAAAAGTAGGTGGAAGTTAATTCTAGACTAGACAGTTGTAGAGCGCAAGAGGGAAACGGGATATAGACACCCTCATTGTGCATTTGTAAGGGGGATTATTGAAGCAGAAGGAAGAGAAAGAGCAGGTAGAGAGATGTGTAAGAACACCCATGTACAGTTGTTTGAATTAATAGAAGAATTTTGATTCAAATTCATGGTTATGTGTCTATCCTCTATGTATTGATGTTATGCTCAATTTATGTTTGATTCCTGTTATACATATGCTTTTATGTGTTGTGTATATGATTTCATGTTTGAATTGAGGCCTGAGAGGGTGAGAGAATGAGTTTCAATTGTTTCTCTATTTGAGCAAGGATTCCTGCAAGGAGTGCAGTTGAAGTGTCCGCCAGGAGTGCGTTGACAGAGGGCTCAAATAGTTAACTTTTGTTCTCATTTTCCCAGGAGCCGTGGAAGGAGTGCGCTGGCCAAGCTAAGTCTCAGGGTTGCGATTCTGAGCGGAGGAATCGAGGACTGCTGCTGCAGGAGTGTGCAGAGTTGAAGGACTTCAACACTTAGTCATGGTTGAAGATTTGCCGCAAGAAGTGCGTGCAAGAGTTTCTTTCGGAGGACTTGAAAGTCGTGAGAAAGCTCAGGAGGGATAGGCCTTCAAATTCGTTGAAGGACAAAGCAGGAGAGTTGTGCCTTGAAGGTTGTGAGGAGCGTCACAGGTTTGTGCACAGGGTGACGAGTTCTGTGGAGGTACGTCTCGTCATTTCGCAGATTTCGCCAGGAGAACCAGACGACCGGTATTCTTCGAGGAGAAACTGCGAGTTTCTGTGAGCCGTCAGATCTTCCATAGGTGCAAGGGAGTTACAGTGCAAGTGTGGAGAGGTTCTAAGATCAGGAGGGGCAGAGCCGTTGATCCAAGTCTGTCAGGGCCGTTGGATTGATCGCGAAATCACCTATCAGGATCTCGTGAGAAAAGAGGTGGAGTGTAGTCACAGAAATCGCGATATCGCGATACGCGATATCTCGACGATCAAAGGGTAGTGTGTGGGCCACAAGAAGTTAGTGGAGGACAGGTGGCACGCCGTATCGGAGTTCGGGAAAAGTAAAGTCCCGAAACCCTTGACATCAGGATTCACGATCCCGCGAACCTCGAAATCCCGATAGAAGTGACGGGAGGTGGAAGAGTCCACTCGCACGTGTGCGTCGGATTTTTGGCACATCGGGTATCGGGAGTCGGTAAACCAAAGTGTTCGATATCGCAAGTAGCGAAATCGTGATAGAGCAGAAGTCCCGACAGGGTAAAGGAAAGTCAACGTTGACTGGCCATCGGATCTCAGAGATTCGAGAGCCCAGTGATCGACCATCAAACTTGTGAAGTCACGAGTCCTGATTGCCTGACAAGCAAAGAAAGGGGGACCGAAGAAGAGAACTGTGGGTGCAGATTTCCCGATAGGGAAATAGAAGAAGCTTGGCGTTCTTCGGGCCAAGGAAAGAGAAGATCCTGTGTGTGCGGATGTGTTCCGAGGAGCGCATTTGCGTCATATGTGTACCTACCTGATCTTTCTCTAACAAATCCTTCCAGTCATTCTTTTCCACTAGCTCTTTAGTATCACCATGGAAAAGAGAAATTTGATAATTCAAATCCCCAAGCCAAATAACTTGACTATGAAATGGAATCATAATATTAAATTTGATAATCAACATGCCACATAAAGCCATTAAATCAATGACAACAAATATAAAGTTCCATTCAAGTAACTTCCCAATTGGAGAATATAATATTCACCCATAACTTCCCAACTGGATAATATAATATTCACCCATAAGGGAATAACCTACTGCCCCTTCTATTTATATCTTTCCTAATTGTTTAGCACAATTGACAATTTTAGTTGGCTTGCAGTAGTCCAAATATTAAAAATCATAAGGCAGTTGTGCCTTGGTGGAGGTTAACTTGTCCGCTTTCACTGGTATCTCATCACCATAAACACCACAGGTAGACCCAAAATCACCAAGATGATACAATTGAACCAATCCATTGAACACAATCATTGAAAATAAAAAGTTAAAACACGATCTAGTACTCGATTACCAAATATATCATCGAATGTCAACTTAATGACTTAAGTTTCTATAAGCAATTTCTCCTGTTTGTATGATTGGTAAATCATGTAAGAAAGTTGGTAGAGAAGGCCAGGATATGGATAAAATGAGCATCACTCCATTTGTATTATAATTCTCTTTCCAAGATATGAAAAAAATCAATAATTGTTATCATATGGAAGCAAACAAAGTCTAGGATCTTTCAGGGAAAAATAGATTAGTACTCAACACATGGAAAAAGTTGGAGGCATTTTAGACCACATTAATCACAAAACATAGAGAATAGTTTTATTTTCGAAGATTGTGCCGAAGTACAAAATATTAAAAGGTATAAACACTTTAGCACTTTGGAAGAAAGTCTAGGTATCTTACCCATAAGTGGGATAATATAGTTTCTTGAATAATAAAACCAAAAACAATATTAGAGATTGCAAAACAAAAGGTCCATTACATTTGGGGGATGCTCTTATAATGTGCATTAATTATACACGTTATATTTTCAAATTACAAATCTTTAGGATTCCCTAATTTCAATGGTAGAAGATTTGATACAATATTTGCAACACACAATATGTTCTCATCGTTTCCCGACCTACAAAATACAATAAGAGAAATTATAATTATTTTCTCTATAAAGAAGGTTTCACATTGCAATAATTTTTTATACTATGGTCTACGTATTAGAATCATGATATCCATCTTTACATTCTTACCATTTTACTATTGTGTACAAATACAAAATGATCAAAATTTTCTTCTAGCTCCAATTGTTCTCTGATTTCAAATAGTGTCCAATTCTCCTTCATTGATAATGTTCTAAATATTTAACCATTTTTCAAAACATCAAATGAAACTATTGGAGAACGTGTTCCTTCATCGTCGTCCTGTTCCTTTGGAATCCAAACCCATCCCCCCATTTGTCGAAAATGTCTCCACCTACGGAATTTAAATGAGATATATAACATTTGTCTCAAAATCCAATACCTGAAAGAATCAAATGAAAATACTTTGTATCATAATATATTTGTTACATTCATAAGAAACTCCTCTTTGTCTCTTATAACCCCTAAAAAATAAAAAGCGTGATACAATTAAAAATAAATAATATTGAAATGACTCACTTGAAAGACAAGGTGTCATGACTCAATTTGCACTCTATTTCTTCTCCACTTTGGTCATGTACTCTTCTATCCCACACAATGAAAAAAAATTGTAAATTACTCATTGGAAGGATTTAAAGTACAATACATTTTACCAATTTCCCTTATTGATGACTCCTTCGCAAAAACATGAACAAACATAGAGAATGGAATTAAAATGCCACTATGCACATGAATGTCACCTTTTTCTTTCATCCTAATTTGTATTTCTGAAAATAACTTGTAATGAAAAGAACTTACAGAAGAATCATCTACACTTGGCCATTCCAATAAGCTAAGGGAAGGTAAAGGAATCTCTTTGAGATATCTACGTGATCCAATTGTTTTTGGAATAATGTATTAATATTTATGAAAGAATGCACCTTCCTTCTTTAACCATGTAGGATCCTTACCAAGATATAGTAGTTCTCTTATTTTTGAATGAACAACTTGGAAAACACTTGTTATGCATTCATTTGGTTCCCATTCTTTCCTATTTGATATGCATAAACCTAGGATAAATGTAATATTCATGTTACGATAAAATAATACTAAAGAGATGTTGAAATCCTAGAAGCTTTAAATAAAATTTGACCTCAACACACTATGATATTCATATTGGTTATGCATACTCACAATTACAATCAATTTTTCAGAAAATTTGGCTGAGTAGAAACTTTCTCTTTTGACATCTCTCTATAGTCATAGACATGTGCCACTTGAACCATTTCCACATTTTTTCCTCCATTACTCATGCTAAATCCTTTTACCAAACCTTTCCAATGGATGTTAATTTCTTTCAAATGTATTTTTTATTCCATAGCTTCCAATTGTTGATGGTTTCCTTGTTACCCATGACCCAATAGATAATGGCATTGGAACCCATTTTCCTTGATCATCAATATTGTTGTATAATACAAGTGATTTCAGCTCACACTTGGGACGTCATTGAGGCATTGAATTTTGTAACATACAAATGAAATAAATAAAGTTAACTAGTATGATCTTCTATAAAAAACAAAGATGAAATTTAAATATTAGAAAATGATTTTATGGGAAAAGACTTGATACAGGTGTTATTATTTTGCTAAGAGAGAGGATTTTCTACTATGAAAATTATGGATTGCATTTTAAGACTAAAAACAAATGTTTATTAGATATTTTTGATTTGGAGTTCAAAAGATCAATGGGGAATCACTGGTCATAAGTTGATTTGCAAAGTTAGACATGAACTCAAATGTCTCCTTTTCATTGTCAAACTAACCATTCCTGCAGTTTCAGTAAATTTGATCACAACTAACCTAAATTTATATCCATGATAACCTGTAGCAACCCTGAATGATCCCATAGAAAATTTTGGGAAGGAAGTTCCCCTAGCCCAATGAAGCAATAGTAAGCCAAATCACGGCTTCCTCCTGTTATCGAACCCACTCAAAGCTATACAAATGAATAGTAAACCAAATCACCGACCCTCCCCCCTATTGTCAAACTCGCTCAAAGATAATAAAAAAAAGGAACAATAAACCAAATCGGCCCGACCTTTGATAACATGGTTTGATTTTTTTTTTTTTTAAATCATTTAATATAATAAGTCAAATAAGAAATAAGAGGAATAGAAAAACAAATTATAATACGTAAAATGGAACGTATGACATTTATTGAGAAGAAGAGTGAAAAAATATGGATATTCTTGAAAGGACAGGTATTGTTTTTTCCAAAAAAGAAAGAGAGGACAATAATATTATTTTATTAAAAAGTGGGAAAGGAGATTTATTATGATCACTTTATGTTTTTGTTTTAAAAGTACTCTTAATATTACCATGGTTAATTCTATATTTCCATCCACCATTCAAAATGTGACAACTCATCATCTTTAACTCAACCAATGCCAAGTCATCCCCAGGGGATGATGTCATCCTCTGAATTGTGATTGGATCTTATAAAGTGGATTTTGGTGGTACATTTTCTATTTTGAGGCCCTTTTTTAACCTCAAAATTCCCCTAATATGATTATTAAAAAGAAATCTGAATTAATTAAATTAATAGAAAAAAAAATATTAAATTTTAGGCCTTTCAGGTGACTTGAGTACAATATATTGATGTGTGTTGACACTCTTATCATTTTCATATATGGTGGAAGGTGAAGAAACATAGGAATTTTGTAGCCAATTTAATTTTGAAGGATCTCATGCTCATCTTACTTATTGCACCCATGCCTCAACAATCATAGTCTCCTTAGGGAATTCATAAGTCCCAACACAGTCTTGCATAGGACCTCTTGTAGAATCCTTCCTCAAGAGTTTCATTTACATAGGATCAATGCGTGAGACCTTTTTGTGAGCTTCTCTCACACATACCCTTCAATTAAGACCCCATAGAGTACCTTACATGGTCCCTACCATAGGACCTTTTGGGACCTATGGACTTTCACTCGATGTATAGTTTCTTACATATAATGATTCCAATCTTGATGGATGAACTTGCCTGCTTCCAATTAGGACCAAAGTACAATACAATTATGGGTATTGACACACTTATCGTTTCCCTACATCATGGAAGGTGAAGAAGCCCAAGACCTTTTGTAGCCTCTTGGATAGTGAAGGACCTTGTTTCTCATCTTGCTTATAGTGCTCACCTTGGTTCTCCCATAGGTTACTAAGAACACAACTCAATTCTTCCTTTGTTTTCCTATTGATGCATAATGTATGCCCTTTTCCCCTAAGGATAATATTTTTGTCAATGTGTCTTAAACTTATTAGGTAGGTCACACAATAGTCTCAACATTCAGAGGTGATATGAATGGTCATTGATATCATATGATTTGTACTTGTGCAAAGTCTCCACAAGATACATATATGTGTAAAAATTAGAATTTTCTACCACTGTCACCTAAGTAGATACTTCCCTCATTTTAGTAATGGAGGAATAATGTCCAACACAAGGGAGGATTCTTTGGTGACCGCAAGGGATCAAGTAGTAAGATTAGTTAATCCTACAACCCCCTATCTTGGTCACCTAAATGTTAGGTCTATGTCTATGAGAGATAAGGAAGGTAACGAGGTAATTGGTTCACCTGTACGAGACAATAAACAATCTATAGCATAATAAAGACAATTACCAAGTTATATAGCTCATTAATGACCTCTTAGACACTAGATAATCAACTAAACCAATTAATGTTACAAATTACAGCAGTAAGACAATGTATAAAAACAATTAATCTTTTGTAATAACAATAGGAAAAAGTACCCAAAATTATAGCAATTGAGCATAAGAATTAAGCCTTCAACATGTGCAATAACATTCAATTTCTAGATTATAATTCTAAGTATTTTTAGCCACTATTTTAAGTAAATGTGCAACAATAAAATCAAACCCTAGTGGTTGTAGAAAACATTTTTAACAACAAAAATAAATATGATTTGTTTGACAAAGTTGGAGTTAGTGAAGTTAGCTTGATCACTTAGAGAGAGTGGGTATTAATTCTAAAGATACTTTCACCACAAGGAGAACTCTAGACTAGTATCGTTGACTTTCTAGGGCTATGGAATCAAGCATGAAACACTTGAAGAATGAATTAGATAGCCAATAAGAATGGATATTTAAACCTAAGGTGCAACCTCTCTTGGGACTTAGGACTAAAAATTGCAAGAAAACAACTTCTAGGGTTCAAAATATCTTGGGCCCTAGATGTCATTTTCCCTCTTCTAGATTACCTAGTTCAAGGATCAAGATGGACTAGGATCAAAACCCTAAGGTGAAAACCCCCTTGGGCCTTAGGCCTTTGAACCCTAGAAAGAGACTAGGTGTATTGATGCCTTTAACCAAAACTTGAACAAACAAAAGTGTAGAAGGAGAGAGCCCTTATGTCTCCTTCCTAGGGTTTACTGGAACAAAGTAACATACAAAAAGATAGTAATTATCACATGATATCTTGTTGCAACAATATATCATCTAATAAATGCAAAGAATCCAAAAATATCCTCCTCCAAGAGTAACACATTAGATCCAAGAATCCAAGAAAGGTAGATCAAAAGTTTTAGAGAGCTCTCCCACACAAGAGTGATGAGTGAAGTGACGATGAAAAAGAGTTGGAGCGCTAGCCTTATTTATAAGGAAACCCTAGCGCTCAATTGCCCACAAAAGTCAATAATTCATGTTACAAGTGGGGACAACCCCTTATATTAGCCTTTACAATTGCTAAATCATGAAAATAATACAATAATGGTCACACGTGTGGTGACATCATGCCTCCAATGGGATAGGAGGGCCTCTCCAAGGCCATGTGTCATCATGTGAGGTGTAAAAAAGATGAGAGAATTCCATGCCATATCTAAAGTCATAAAGTGGTGTCCAAGTGGCCAAAAACCCCATCATCTCTATCAACCCTAGAATCCCATGCCCAGTGTCCTAGGTGTAAAGGATGACAACCAAGGAGGAGAAGGGTATATGTCATCTTTGTGTGTCATCCAACCATCTCCTAGTGCAATGTCCTCCATCCAAGGCATGATAATATCTAGGGTGTAGAGCCAAGGGTGTGGGATTCCTGCCCATCTCTATGCCACCATGGCCATATCTGGCATATACAAGACCATATGTCAGTCATCCAAGGTCGATAAGATGTGAGAGCTAGTATCTAAGTGTGTCAAGCCACTGAGTGACTCAATGATCTGCATCACACATGCCATATCCAAAAATAAAGGCACAAGATCCTAGGTGAAAATCCCTACGCATCCTTCAAAGTACCATGCCATGGGAATCCAAATAAAAACAAAGTATGAAATTAAGTAAATCCAATGTTCATGAGATATACCAGTACTTAGATCATACAAAGTAAGTCTTTACTTAAGATATAATCCACATAAATAGTTCACATTAAGTATCTCATTCAAACTTCACATTATCTCAGGATTTCATGTAAGTTGGCAAGTTTGAGTATGGAAGGACATTCATCAAACCCTATTAGGTGTGCCAACCAAAAAAGTGAAAGAAAAGACCCTAGTAGAGGGATATGTCTTGGGAGAAACAATGAAAGAAAATAACCCTTCAAGATAAAGTGTGATAGTAGTACTTGTTGGGATTTCTTCATGGCTTATGATGTCATTGAATTCATTTCTATGAGTGTCTTTGTGGAGGGTGTTCTTGCTCTTGAGTTCCACTTTCAAAGTGATACGTTTTTCCAAACCCCTTAATCATCCTTTTTATTGTTCTCTTATCATATTTTCAAGTCCCCTTTATAAGGTTTCAATCTATAACATCACTTCTTTGGGACTGGGGTGAACACGAAAAGGGTAGAGCTCAAGTATGCATTAACTTTTGAGATTCCTTTGTTATTCTTTCTTTCTTTCTTTATCATTATTATTTCTTTATTATTATTTTGCTGGCACCTGCAATCAACCTCTAAGCCTTCAACTCCTCCTCTCATGACAGAATGAACCATGACCCATTATTGAAGTTTAATACATCGTGGCACGCTCCAAGATGGTAAGTGTTAAGTGTTGAATTTTCAATTTTCAGATCTGAAAATTATTTCCTTATGATTTCAGAACAGAATTTTGTGCCACTATTATCAAATAATAATTACACACTGAAAATCTCAATTGAAAAGAATGCAACGGAAACAATAGAATCACACAAAAATATCCATGCACAATAGACACAAGGTTTTGTCTTGGGAAACCCAAACTTGGGAGAAAAACACAACAACTTTTCTTAAGAAGAATTCAAGCCAATAACTGCATCACCATCAATAAAAAGAAACCCAACACATAAATAAATTTTCCATTGCATGAGGAAGATAACGAACCCTAAAAGACAACAAACCACCAAAAGTTCTTCTAAGATGCTCCTTTGTTTTTATGCCGATGAAAGATGTTTCTATGCCACTGGTCAAACGAACTTGATGAGAGGAGATGAGTTGTGTGTCAAAACAAAATGATCCATCCTTTATTTATACTATTCGATATTTTGTTTCAAGGGCCGAATTCTACTTTTGTCTTCAATATCTTCTTTAATGCTTTACATGGTTTCTTTAATGGTTTAATGAACCTTGTCTTTTATTCTTGGAATTTCTTCTTTACTTAGAAAAGTTTTCCATGAGCCTTGTTGATTCATCATCTCCTCACATGCACGTCTAATTAATATAGGGCTCTAATTTTGAGTAAACCCATTGAGAATCCCCTCATCACAAGAGGTCTCTTGAGCCTACATATTCAACATTAGACTAGACTTGTAAACAAGTCAAATTTTCCCTATAAAAATAGATCACTCCATCCTAGAGCAGGCAATGTGAGAGCATCTCAAGTCTTTTTCACACCTTGTCAAATCAACATGAGTAATAGGAGAAAGATTTCCCCTGGGCACTTCACCACTAGCCAAATCAACATGGCTCCATGAGCCAATGCATCATTCTCCCTTGGTAAAATTAGCATGACCAATATGGGAGAATTTATTTTTCGATGTTTCTAACTGGAGAAACATCAACACTCCATCTCAACGATGGAGACATTTTGCATCATTCCAAGCTTGTCTCTAAAGTATACAAATTTCACCTTAGATAAGGGCTTGGTGAGAATGTCTGCAATCTTCTCATCTATGATTATGTACTAGAGATTTACTTCTCCCTTTTGTACCATGTCTCAGATGAAATGATATTTGATCTCAATGTTCTTCGACCTGTCATGAAATATTGGATTTTTCAAAAGCTTGACACAACGTTTATTATCACAACGTATTAAGGTTGTCTCTAGCTCCTGATCAAATAGTCCTAAAAGAAGCTTCTGAAGCCATACTCCTTTGCGAATTGCAACACTAGCTGTGATATGCTCCACTTTTGTTGTACTGAGTGCTACATAAGTATGCTTCCTACTAAACCAGGATATCATACCTGATCCTAAGTTGAAGAAACACCCTAAGGTGATCTTTCTGTCCACTGTACTCCCTTCCTAGTTAGAATCAGTATATCCCTGCAGCCTCACTTCATCGCCTGATACATATCTCAAATCATATCCAACCGTACCACGCATGTACCTCAACACATGATTTGTTGCAACCCAATGAAAGTGCCTCGGCTCAACCATAAACTGGCTTAGGGTACTTACTGTAAAGAAAATATCTGGCTTGGTGTTAAACAGGCACATCAAGGATCCAATCAACTTCCTGTACATAGTGGGATCCACTATATTTGAATCTAAAGGGGAATCACTCAGCTTCTTCAGATTTTTCATCATGGGTGTAGCTATGGACTTGCAGTCCGTCAGATAAATTTTCTCAAGATCTCAACTGTATACTTCCCTTGTCCGAGGAAGATCTCACCTGGTTTATTTCACAACTCCAATCCTAAGAAATAATGCATCAAGCCAAGATACTTCATTTCTAACTTTGAATCCAATTCCCTCTTGCACTCGACAATGAGCCTCTCTTTCCATAAAAACATGGGTAGATTATGATCATGAATCATTTCCTTGACAACCTCCACAATGGACCCGTTCTTCCTTTCTACAACACCATCTTGCAGAGGGTTGTAAGGAATTGTCAACTCCCTCTTGATCCATGTTTCCTTGCATAAATTACTGAAGTCATTGGAAGTGTACTCTCCTCCATTATCTCCTTAAAACCTTGATCTTCTTCCCCATCAAGTTCTATGCCTGAGCCTTGAACTCCTAGAACCTGCTAAATACTTCATCCTTTGTCTTCATGAAGTAGATCCATGTCTTCCAAGAGAAATCCTTAATGAATGTCACATAGTACAAGAAACCACCCAAGGATGACACTATCAATGGTACACATACATCTGAATGCACTAGATCCAAGATTCCTTTGGATATATTATCATTGCTTGGATAAGGTCCCTTGGTATTCTTTCCAAGTGTACAACCCTTGCAAACACCCTCATGCTCTACCTATAGATCTGGAATACCCGTAACCATTATTCGTAATGTTGGAAAAAACCTGTAATGTAGGTGAGAAAATATTTGATGCCATAATTCACACAAATTGATACTGTCATGTAGAAATGTTTGGGTCAGATGTCCTAATAATCTATGCATTCCTCCCTCTGGAACACCAATCACTCCTGTTGATTCTATGCTCAAGTCCTTCTCTTCTAAATATTTAAGAGAATATTAGTAACCTGTCGTGTTCTTCGAAGCACCACCGTCTATCGACCGGGTATCACTAAAAGAAATAGTCTTTCTAAAGTTCATTTGCAATCTCATCATGCTTAGATTCCTTTGTCTTATTTTGTGGTGGATGCTCATCGAAATCGAATATTGATGCATGCTTCTTTCCCTTCCTTTTTTTCCGAGGACATTGGGAAGAATAATGACCAAATGTATGAAAATCGAAGAACTTGATCTTTGAAAGATCCTTCTTCTTCTGTTCTTGAACTGGGGTTGATCCTCCACTTGTATTTTTCTTTCCAAAATGTATTTTTCCTTTTCCTTTTCTTGCATGATCTGTGAGATCTTGAGTTCCTTCATCTTGGGGTCTTTGCACATTGTTCTTGTACAATACGCTGGCCTCCTCTTGGACACAATCAGTCCATATCCGATCAAACTTGGGAAACTCTTCTCGTACATAAATGCTATGACCAAATGACTCCCATGAAGAATGAAATCCATTAAGAGTCATTGTAACAAGTTTTGCATCATTAACGGTGTGTCCAATGGCCTAAAGTTGATCTCTCAACTGGGATAATTTTATAAAATAAGTGGCAACTAAATATGACTTGGTTATCATGATACAACGAAGTTGATTCCTCAAAGATAATTTCCTGCTAGTGTTCTTACTCTCAAACAATACCACCAATGTGTCAAACATTCCTTTGGTAATATTCAACTTAGCAATGTGTGGAACCAAACACTCTTTTAGAGAATCTCTCAAGATCCTCTTAGACTTTGCTTCATTCTTCTTGTGCTTGGGTTTCTCTTCAACACTTGCTAGTTCTGAGACATTTTCTTTATTTTGAATCTCATTTTCATCCAAGTTTAAGAGTATCCTGGTATTCCAGGATCTGAAATTTGTATCACCACCTAGCTTGTCTTCTACTATGAGAGTGTACACCATCTTGACAAGAAGTTTGAAATATGAATAAGAAGGTTCAACGACCTGAAGAATGTCAATAAGCTTGAAACCCTAAAAATTCAAATTTGACCAAATGTTAATCTGAGAGCACCAGTAGATGTGATGGGGCAAGGCGAATTGATCTGTAGTAAAAATTTTCCCAACGTTGTCCAATAAATTTCCAATGAAATTTAGATAAAGTTCATATCTGAGACTATGTAGTGGCATATATGCATTGGCAGATGTGCAGTGGAATATTTCAACAAAGCTATGATACCATGTTGAATTTTGAATTTGCATATCTGATAATTATTTCCTTATTATTTCAAAACATAATTTTGTGCCACTTTTATAATATAATAATTACACACTGAAAATATCAACTGAAAAGAATGGAGTGGAAACAATAGAATCATAGAACGATATCCATGCACAGTAGACACAAGATTTTATCCTGGGAAACCCAAACTTGGGAGAAAAACCAAACAATTTTTCTTAAGAAGAATTAAAGCCAATATGTGCATCACCGTCAAGAAGAAAAAACCCAACACATAAAGAATTTTTCCCTTGCATGAGGAAGACAACGAACCCTCAAAGATAGCGAACCACCAAAAGATAGTGAACCACCAAAAGTTATTCTAAGATGCTCCTTCGGTATTATGTCGTTGGAAGATGTTTCTATGCCACTAGTCAAGCGGAATTGATGAGAGGAGATGAGTTGTGTGTCAAAATGAAATGATCCAACCTTTATATATACAATTCGAGTCACCTTTAATTTGCTTCCAATGTTGACTTGTACTTTTTTCTTCAATATATTGTTTAATGCTTTTCCAGGTTTGTTTAATGGTTTAATGAGCCTTGTCTTGTCTTCTTGGAATTTCTTCTTTACTTAGAAAATTTTTCCATGAGCCTTGTTGATTCATCATCTCCTCACATGCACATCTAATTAATATAGTTCTCTAATGTTGAGTAAACCCACCAAGAATCCCCTCATCACAAGAGGTCTCTTGAGCCTACATCTTCAACAATAGACTGGACTTTTAAACAGGTCAAACCTACCCTATAAGAATAGATCACTCCATCCTAGAGTAGAAAATGTTAGAGCATCTCGAGTATTTTTCACTCCTTATCAAATAAACATGACTAATAGGAGAAAGCCTACCCCTGGACCATTCACCACTAGCCAAATCAGCATGGCCCCATGAGTGAATGTATCATTCTCCCTTGGTTAAATCAACATGACCAATCTGGTAGAATGTCTGCCCGATGTTGCTAACTAGAGAAACATCAACACTCTCTCTCAACGAGGGATACATTCTGCATCACGCCAATCTTGTCTCTGAAGTATACAAACTTTTCCTTAGACAAAGGATTGGTGAGAATGTCCACAATATTCTCATCTATGGATATGTACTGGAGATTTACTACTCCCTTCTATACCATGTATTAGATGAAATGATATTTGATCTCAATGTGCTTGAACCTATCATGAAATACTGGATTTTCAGAAAGCTTGACACAACTTTGATTATCACAATGTATTATGTTTATCTCTAGCTCCTAATCAAATAGTCCCGGAAGAAGCTTCTGAAGCCATACTACTTTGTGACTTGTGAAACTAGCTACGATATACTCCACTTGTGTTGTATTAAGTGCTATAGAATTCTGCTTCCTGCTAAACCAGGATATCATATTTGATCCTAAGTTGAAGTGACACCTCGAGGTGCTCTTTCTGTCCATTGCAATCCCTGACCAGTCAGAATCAATATATCCTTGAAGCCTCACTTCACCTCCTAAGACATATCTCAGATCATATTCAACTATACCATGCAGGTGCCTCAACACATGCTTTGTTGCAACCTAATGAAAGTGCCTTGGCTCAACCATAAACTGGCTTAGGTTGCTCACTGCAAAGAAAATAGTCTTTGAGGGCATGTCATGAGGGTATCTTGGGATTGTATACATATCTAAAGGCTTGATGACCTTGGTTGTCCATGGATTATGAGAAATTGGATACAAAGGAAGTCTTCCACCAAAGAGAGACTTGAAAACAAGGGAATTATGTGGAGGCTTCATTCTATAGGCCTTGGTAGGATGAGAAAATCTCCTATTAGGCCTTGGGTTAGTGTTCTTGACACTTGAACTTTTTGGAGTCTCCAGATGATCTCTCTAACAAAGGATAATCAAAAGGTAAAGGAATGGATTCTTCCTTCAATGGAGTCACTAGGTAAGATTGTAAGGATATGATTTCAGATAAGCTTATCAAAATGATGTCGTATGAGGAATAAATCAACTCTCCCCGATAATGGTGCAAAAATGTTATCACATGATTTGTACTTGTGCAAAGCCTCCACAAGATACACATATGTGTAACAATTGGAAGAGTATAACACTGTCACATAAGTAGATACTTCCCTTGTTTTAGTGATGGAGGAAGATCCAACACAAGGGAGGCTTCCTTGATGACCTTAATGGATCAAGTAGAAATATTATCAAAACCTACAACCCCCTATCTTGCTCACCTGAATGTTAGGTCTAGGTTTAGGAGAGATAAGGAAGGTAATGAGGTAATTGGTTCACATGCACGAGACAATAAACAATCCAAAGCATAATATAAAAAATTACCAAGTTATGTAGCTCATTAATTACCTCTTAGACACTAGATAATCAACTAAACCAATTTTTGTTGCAAATTACAACAGTAAGACAGTGTATTACAACAATCAATCTTTTGACACAACAATAGGGAAAAGTACCCTGAAATATAGAAATTAAGCATAAGAATTAAGCCTTCAACATGTGCAGTAACATTCAATTGCTAGATTATAATTCTGAGCATATTTATCCACTATTTTAAGTAAATATGAAGCAATAAAATCAAACCCTAATGGTTGTAGTAAACATTTATAACAACAACAATAAATATGATTTGCTTGCCAAAATTGGAGTTAGTGAAGTTAACTAGATCTCTTAGAGAGAGTGTGTATTAATTATAAAGATACTTTCACCATAAGGAGAACTCTAGACTAGTGTCGTTGAATTTCTAGGGCTATGGAGTCAAGCCTACAAGACTTGAAGAATGAGTTAGATACTCAAGAATACTAGATCTTTAAACCTAAGGTGCAAGCTCTCTTGGGCCTTAGGACTAAAACTTGCAAGAAAACAACTTCTAGGGTGCAAACTATATTGGGCCCTAGATGTCATTTTCCCTCTTCTAGATTACTTAGTTCAAGGATCAAGATGGAGTAGGATAAAAAACCTAAGGGGTAAAACCTATTGGGCATTAGGTCTTTGAACCCTAGCAAGAGATTAGGTCTCTTGATTCCTTTAACCAAAACTTGGGCAAACAAAAGTGTAGAAGGAGAGAAAACCTTATGTCTCCTTCCTAGGGTTTACTAGAATTAAGTAGCATGCAACAAGATAGCAATTATCACATTATAACATGAGGAAACACATTAACTTAAAGAAAATTACTTACTCAGCCAATTCCTTATGCCAAGAAAACCCTAGTTACAATAAGATATCATCCAAGAAATGAAAAGCATCCACAAAACGCCTCCTTCAAGAGTAGCACACTAGATCCAAGAAGCCAAGAAAGGTAGAGAGAAAGTTTTAGAGATCTCTCCTACACAAGAGTGAGGAGTGAAGTGATGATGAAAAAGAGTTTGAGAACTAGCCTTATTTATAAGGAAACCCTAGAACTCAGTTGTCCACAAAAGTCAATAATTCTTGTTACAAGTGAGTTTGACCCTCATATTAGCCTCTACAAATGCTAAATCATGAAAATAATAAAATAATGATCACAAATGTGGTGACGTAAAGCCTCCAATGGGATATGAGGGCCTCTCCAAGACCATGTGTCATCATCTGAGGTGCAAGCAAGATGAGAGAATTCCATGCCATATCTCAAGTCATCAAGTGGCGTCCAAGTGGAAGCAAACCCGATCATCTCCATCAAACCCTATCATGACATCATCATCTAAATGCCCAACATCCAAGGTGTAAAGGATGGTGTCCAAGGAGGAGAAGGGTGTATGTCATCTATGTGTGTCATCCAATCATCTCCCAATGCAATTTCCTCCATCCAATGCATGATAGTATTTAGGGTGTAGATCTCAGGGCGTGGGCTTCCTGGTCATGTTTGTGCCACCATGACCATATCTAGCATACACAAGCCCATTTGTCTATCATCCAAGGTCCAAAATATGTGACAACCAGTATATGAGTGTGTCAAACCACTGAGTGACTCAATCCTCTCCATCACATGTTCCATATCATGCAATAAAGGAACATCATCCTAGGTGAAATCTCTGGGCATCCTTCAAAGTACCATGTTAGGGGCATCCAAATCAAAAAAAAGTATGAAATCAAGTAAATCCAATGTTCATAAGATACAACAATCCTTAGATCATAAAAATTAAGTTTTTACTTAAGATATAATCCACATAAACAATTCACATTAAGTTTCCCCTTCAAACTTCACATTAGCTCAAGAATTTATGTAAGTTGGCAAGTTTGAGTACGGGAGGACATTCATAAAACCCAATTAGGTGTGCCAACTAAAATAGTGAAAGAAAATACCCAAGTATAGGGATATTTCTCGAGGGAAACAATGAAAGAAAATAACCCTTCAAGAGTAAGTGTGATAGCGGTACGTGTTGGGCTTACTTCATGGATTATGGTGTCATTTAATCCATTTCTATGAGAACCTTTGTGGAGGGTGTACTTTCTCTTGAGTTAGAACTTTCTAAGTGCTATGTTTTTCCAAAACCATTAATCTACCTTTTTATCGTCCTCTTATCATATTTGCAAGTCCCCTTTATAAGGTTTCAAGTTATAGCAACACTGCTTTGGGACTGGGGAAAACACAGAAAGGGTAGAGCTCAAGCATGGACTAGATTTTGAGATTCCTTTGATATTGTTTCTTTCTTTCTTTAGCATTATTATTTATTTATTCTTCTTTTGCTAGTAGTTGCAATCAACCTTTGGGCCTCAACCCCTCTTCTCATGAGATAATGAACCATGAACCATTACCGAAGTTTAGTACACTGTGATAGGATCTAGGATGGTAAGTGTTAAGTATGGCATGGAAATGGAACGTTACCCTTGTGACCCCCCCCCAGTAGTACCCCTTTTCCCTGGACGGTGTCAACATGGGACTAGGGCACAAATGTTGGCCACCAAGGTGAAACAAGGAAACAAACATAATTTCTTGAGCTTATGATCCATTATCCAATTTCGACCAATGATCCTCATTCACATGCTTAGTATATTTTTTTTGTAAGTAAGAAAGTATTATATTACCTGCTATAAAACTGCGAATGAGAAAATATTTGTTGACACATTGGTTGCCATGAAAGGAAACCAACCCAAATCAGTCATCGATCAATGTTTGAACTACCCTGTAGGGTCAAAAAAAATGTAGTAGTTGTTTAGAGAGGATACATTCACTAAGAACCAGTATTAGCATAAAATTAACAATCCTACAGAGAGT